>CM056058.1:96360975-96489996 GCA_029574335.1 Rana kukunoris | reverse complement strand
TGTACCTGTACGTGTTTAAGGCCCAGCCGGTGGGGGGACCCCCGGTCCGAAAGCTCTGACTGTGGGGCCCGGTGGGAACGCACCCAACAGGTCTCCCGACGATCAGGTCACCGGGGTCTGAAGCTGAAGAACGGGAGAGGTGTGTAAACACACCTTCCCCAGTCATTGTGGCCGTGTCGGTGATCGTCTGTTCCCTGATATAGAGAGAGACTATCACTGACGTCACACGTCCACCCACCCTCCCTACAGTTAGAAACACATGAGGTAACACTTAACCACAAGGGGGCACTGTAGGAGCTAACTCCTAAACTGCAATTTTTACAGTAATCATTGCATTTTTATTACACTTTTTGCTGTGAAAATGACTTGTCCCAAAAATGTCAAAATTGTCCAATGTGACCGCCATAATGTTGCAGTCATGAGAAAAATCGCTGATCGCAGCCACTGGTAGTAAAAAATATATTAATAAAAATGCAATAAAACTATCCCCTATTTTTGTAAACCCTATACATCTTTCGCAAACCAATCAAACGCTTATTGCAATTTGTGTTTTATTTTTTCAAAAATAGGTAGAATACATATCGGCCTAAACTGAGGAAAATGTTTTTTATATATCCGGGGGATATTTAATATAGCAAAAGTAAAAAATATTGCGATTTTTAAAATTGTCGCGCTATATATATATATATATATATATATATTTATTCGCAAAAAATAAAAACCAGAGGTGATCAAATACCCCCAAAAGAAAGCTCTATTTGTGGGGTAAAAAGGACGCCAATTTTGTTTGCGAGCCACGTCGCACAACCACGCTATTGTCGGTTAAAGCGACGTAGTGCCGAATCGCACTAAACCTGTATAATGGTTTGGGTCTTAATTGGTAAAGATATTTGTTTTAAAGTCAGCAGTGACAAACACTGTAGCTGCTGACTTTTAATAAGGACACTTACCTGTCCTAGGTGCCAGCGATGTGGCCCCCTTGATCCCGGTGCCGCCATCGTCACTAAGGGAAACAGGCAGTGGAGGCTTGCAGCTTCACTACCCGTTTCCTACTGCGCATGCGTGAGTTTTGCAGTGCTTTGTGAATGGGTGGCTACTTTCTGGGATGCACACAGTTCCCAGAAGGCAGCGCACCCCAATCCCCATAAGACAGCGTGGAGGAAGACCTGCCACAGTATGGGAAGAGGCAGATTAGGAACTTTTGCATAGCAACCACCATTTCTGGTAAGCAAAAAAAATTCACTATTTTGCAGGATTTTTTTTTAGGGTGGACCTCCACTTTAAATTCAGATTATACATTGGACTTATTCAAAAAATAAACTGGCAGGGGTTAAAAAAAGAAAGCATGTGGAACTGATGGAAGACCCAGAGACTACTGGTGAACTTGCTAGTGTTAAAGGCTTCCTATGATGAATGCTACCTTTTAAAGTTGTTGTAAACTGTTACACCACCTGTACCCTACAGGTAAGTCTATAATAAGGCTTACCTGTAGGTACTGGAAAAATCTCCCTAACCTGGACTGTTAAGATTTACCATATACGCTTGCACTGACAGCGCTGCATGCACACTGAAGCAACAGCTGCTTGAGACGCATCTTGTAAAGCGTGTCGCCCAAAAACAGTTCAGAAGGTTCTTCTAGGCGACATGCTCTGCGCAATGCAGTTTGTCGCATGCGACAATCACAATCACAGCAGAACTGCACCAAGTTTTTAAGCATCTTTCACATGAATGGCATTTGAAAATGGTGCTTTATTCGATTTGTCGTTCACACATGGGCGTTTTAAAATCACAGGCAAAATTGCGGCTCTTCTGTCCATGATTTAAAAACGATGTGTGAATGCAGCTGTGGGGCTGGTTCACACCATGAATTGCACAGGAACACGCTGTGTTCCTAAGGGCCTGTTCACACTGCTGCGATGCCAAAACCCTACAGATGAACTGTGGGTTCCCGCATTGCATGTCTCCCAGCGGCAGTTCATTCAGCCCTATGCGAACTGCTGGGAGTGTAAAGTTAATGACAGCCCCAAATCAGTTTGCATATCACAGTGCAAGCTGCAAATTCGGAAATCAGATCGCATAGGTGTGAACACCCAAGCGGGTCCGATTATGCTGCAGACCAAAAAGGGGTCTCGATTCAAAAGATCTGTTTTCAGACAATGCCACGACGGTGGCATACCTGAACAAGCAAGGGGGCACTCGTTCGAAGTCACTCCTTAACGCTATCACAGCAGATTCTTTCCTGGGCAGAAATCAATGTCGCCTCGATCTGAGCAGTCCACATCAGAGGTTCAGAGAATACACACTGGCAGACTATCTGAGCAGGGTGAGCATCAGTTCCAGCTGTTGGGAGTTGCATCAAAGCACATTCCAGGAGATTGTGCTAAGGTGGGGTCTACCTGCAGTGGATCTTTTTGCCTCCAGTCTCAACAGAAAGCTGCCAGCCTTTTTCTCACTGGAGAGACAGGGTCCTTGGGAACGGATGTTCTCTCCTTCCCGTGGAATTTCACTCTGGCCTACGCCTTCCCTCCTTTTACCCTCTTGCCTCTGGTAGTTCTGAAAATTATTCAGGATCGGGCAGAAGTGATTCTGATTGCCCCCTGGTGGCCCAGGAGCAGTTGGGTTTTCCCCTCTGAAGACCCTCTCTGTGGATCTTCCCTGGCCCCTGCCAAAGCCAAAGGACCTACTTCATCCGGGACCAGTATTGCATCCAAACCCTCAGATCTTCCATTTGACGGCCTGGAGGCTGAGCCACGCATATTACAGTTGAAAGGGTGTTCAGAGACAGTTATTCAAACTATCCTGGACAGCCATAAGTTGGTAACTATAAGAATCTATGGGAAAGTTTGGAAAACTTTATATTTATGGCAAAAAAAAATCCTGTTTAGATTACCGTATTTTTTGCTGTATAAGATGCTTCGGCATATAAGATGCACCCAATTTTAAAGGAGGAAAATGTAGAAAAAAGATTCTGAACCAAATACCGTAGTAAAATATTTGCCCCCCACATAGTAATTATAGCCAGTAACATTGCCCCCACATAGTAATTATAGCCAGTTACATTGCCCCCATAGTAATTATAGCCAGTAACATTGCCCCTCACAACTCACTGTTGCAGATGCATGGCATGGCGGGCGCTCTGCTAGGGATAAACAGATCCATGAGCAGTGATGACGTCAGCGCGCTGGGTGTACTAAGATGGCCGACCGCTCTGGAGCTAGGTGCGCTCCAAAACACGGATCGGTCAGGCAAAACCGTCTATTTGCCTTATAAGACACACCAACCCCCCCTCCCAGTTTTGGGGAAGAAAGTGCGTCTTATAAGGTGAAAAATACGGTATTTTTCTACTTCTTCTTCTTCTTCTTTTTTTTATACACAAAGGAGTGGAGAAAGGTCTGCCGGCACCCTTAAGTTTCAGGTTGCAGCCCTGTTTTTTCAGACAAGAGTCTATCTGAAGTTCCTTTCAGCCAGATCTAGACATGCTCCCAGGATCGTCAAACATGTGCCTCCTTGGGATGTCATTGGTGCTTAATGCTCTAACAAGGGCTCTGTTTGAACCTGTGTGTAAAGCTTCCCTGAACTCTATTTCCTTGAAGATTTCCTTCCTTTTGGCTATTGTGTCAGGGAGGATTTCTGTTCTGCAGGCCCTTTCCTGTAAAGATCCTTTCCTGAGGATTTTAGAGGACAGGGTATTGATCAAGCCTGATCCTTTCTATTTGTCCAAAGTTTCTTTTAACTTTCATAAATTCCCAGAAGTAGTCCTTCCTAGTTTTTGTTCCTCTCCCAATAATGTGGAAGAGGAAAGATTGTTTTTTAGATGTAAAGAGATTGCTGCTTTACTTAAAGAAATTCAGTGGGTTTAGGAGTTCCTCCCAGCTTTTAGTATTCAGTGGCCCCAAAAAGGATCCAAAGCGTCCAAAAGCTTGATCGCTAGATGGATTAAGGAAGCTATTTGTGAAGCTTACAAGGCATCGGGTCTTAGCCATTCTTCTAGATTTAGGGCTCTTGAACAAGATCCGTGGCTACGTCATGGGCAGAGAGCGGGGGCATCATGGGAAGAAATTTCTAAAGCTGCCGTCTGGTCCTCATGCATTTGTCAAACATTGAGTTCAGATTTGTTCCAGCCAGGACCTTTCCTTTGGTAGAAAAGTGCTTCAGGCTGTTGTCACTCCCTAAAGTATAGTATCTTGCTTATCCTCTCGTAGCTGTCCTGGAAGGTGTGGGGGGAAACCCCTGTTAGACTTACCGCTAACGGTACTTCCAGGAACCTTCCAGCACAGCGTCTTATGTTCCCACCGTATTTTTTTTTTTTCTGATGGTATTTTTGTTTGTTCTTCTGCCGAGTGCACTGTAGTGGTTTACTTGATCTTCTAAACCTCAGAGAAGAGAGGGCTTTTTAAATTGCATCTGATTTGTGTCCCATTTTGAGGTCGGAGCCAATCTTTTGAGTAGCTGTCCTGGAAGGTTCTGGGAAATACCATTGTGAATTTTTTTTTATTACATATGTAGCCCTGTTGTTGATTTCAGCTCCTTTAAGAGAAAAGATATTGCAGCTGCAGGTGGAGCCGGAGAGCACAGCTTTGTGGGGATTGTAGACACAGCCACTGAGGAATTACAAATGAAAACGGATACTTGGACTACAGTTCCCAGAGTGCTACAGGAGAAGGAAGGAAGTGAACTCTGGGGCAAGAGGTTGCTGGCCTCAGTCTGATGTGAGGAGACAGGGAGAACAGACTGCTGTCGCTTGGGTGTGCCGCCTGTTTGTGGAGAGACTGTGCTGACTTGTCACACGTGCCTTCCTGAAGTGACATCTGCTACACAGGGTAAACGGCTGTTTGTTCCTGGCTGGAAGAGGATCCTCTGGGGCTGTGAGTAAGGTGCCATCCTGCTGAGAGGACACTGCGGGCGGCGACTCGGCCCAGACGGACGCCAAATTTGATGACCAGAACCCCTGATGACATCAGACTCCAGCTCCTATATACAGCTCTTCATCGCAGAAGATAATTGCTGACATCCCTGCCGGCTACAGACGGACATCTCCCTCCGTGGATGGGTGAGAGGCCTCCGGCCCGTTGTCATTAACTATACACACAGATTTTCACCGTTCATATTGGGCCCCAACGTTGGCTAGCTGAAGAAACTACCACTGGCCAGTGGGTTAGGTACCCGGGTACATTGGGACTAAGTTTATATATATATAAGTTCACAGTTAGAATAACCGCATTTATCGTTCATCACTGTTATGCTGGTGTCTCATATGCAGTCTCTGTGTTATGCTGTGTAGAGATAAATGTTGATGTATATTGCTATTCAGATTATTATATATATATATACAGTAAATAGTTATTTAAACTCTCACAAGGTGTGCTGGTGTGTAGTGTTGAGCAGAATATGCCATATTCGAATTCGCGACATATCTCGAATATATAGTCGAATATTCAACATATATTCGCTAAATACGAATATTCGTGATATTTTTTGGAAATGAAATGATTGCGAATTTTCGCTATCGCGATTGCGAATTGCGAATTTTCGAGAAATGCGGAATGGAGCACTCTGATTGGCACAGAATATTCGTGATATATTACAATATAAAATAATTGCGAATATTCGAGAAATGCGGAATGGAGCACTCTGATTGGCTCAGAATATTCGTGATATATTACAATACAAAATAATTGCGAATATTCGGCAAATGCGGAAGGAGCACTCTGATTGGCTCAGAATATTCGTGATATATTACAATATAAAATAATTGCGAATATTCGAGAAATGCGGAATGGAGCACTCTGATTGGCTCAGAATATTCGTGATATATTACAATATAAAATAATTGCGAATATTCGAGAAATGCGGAAGGAGCACTCTGATTGGCTCAGAATATTCGTGATATATTACAATACAAAATAATTGCGAATATTCGGCAAATGCGGAAGGAGCACTCTGATTGGCTCAGAATATTCGTGATATATTAAAATACACAATAATTGCGAATATTCGAGAAATGCGGAAGGAGCACTCTGATTGGCTCAGAATATTCGTGATATATTACAATATAAAATAATTGCGAATATTCGAGAAATGCGGAATGGAGCACTCTGATTGGCTCAGAATATTCGTGATATATTACAATACAAAATAATTTCGAGAAATGCGGAATGGAGTACTCTGGCTCAGAATATTCGTGATATATTACAATATAAAATAATCGCGCGATATCGCTATTGCCGAATAATCGCATTGCGATTTTTCGGCAATATAAAATGAGCGCTGCAGCTACTCGGCCCAAGGTCTCTAATCATACCAGCAATGCTTTTAGACGTCGATGGGGATCTCTAGGATGTGATCTGTTCTAAAAAAAAATTATAAACATTCGAATATTCGAAATAGCGAATATTCGCCGCGATATTCGCGTTATTTGCGAATACTCGAATATGCAATATTCGTTGTGAATATTCGTGAGCAACACTACTGGTGTGCTGTGGATTCATTGTTTGTGGTGTGTCACAGAGGTAAAACAGAAGACCCGATCATCCAGCGGCTCCTTCGGGGGTGAGCGCTACACATATTTGTGTAAATGAGATCCGAGGCCTTTTTGACCCCCGGATCTCATATTTAAGAGGACCTGACATGGTTTTTCTATTACAGTGGATGTTTACATTCCTCGTAATAGGATTAAGTGTAGTTTTATAAAAAAAAAAAAAATACAATAAATGAGAAACACATC
This sequence comes from Rana kukunoris, assembly GCA_029574335.1. Classification (NCBI taxonomy): domain Eukaryota; kingdom Metazoa; phylum Chordata; class Amphibia; order Anura; family Ranidae; genus Rana; species Rana kukunoris. Next base: position 96,483,272 of record CM056058.1, on the reverse strand, counting down.
CTGTCCCGCTGAGCTCCCATGCAGAAGCAACGTATATGTGAGCAGTACCCGCATATGAAAACTGTGTTCAAACCACATGTGAGGTATCCCTGTGATCTGTAGAGCAAGAGCAATACTAGACCTCCTTTGTAACGCGGTACATTCAATCTGTAGAGTTTATTTATTTATTTATTATTTTTTTTTCATTAAACATCGCCTATGGAGATTTTTAAGGGTAAATGTTTGTCGCCATGCCATGAGTGGGTGCAATTTTGAAGCATGACATGTTGGGTATCAATTTACTCTGAGTAACATTCTTTCACAAAAGAAAATTGGGATAACGTTGCCCTTTTATTTTAATTCTGAAAAGTGTATTTTTTTCCCCAAGAACATGTGCTTGTAAGACCGCTGCCCAAATACGGTGTGACAAAGTATTGCAACGACCACCTTTTTATTCTCTAGGGTGTTGAGGGGGGGGGGGGGGGAACAAACGTTTTGGTTCAAAGTAATTTTTCTAGCAAAAAAGGACAGAGCCTCTGAGATTTAAGTAGTTAAAATTAAAAACGTCTAAACGAAACACTGCCAAACGAGAGTTGCTGCGTTTACAAGCTGTTGCAGGCGTTTGGCATTTCAAATGCCTCTGAACATCTGTCTGAACCCATTTTTTCTTTGCAAAAAAGGCTTCTAAACACAATTGCCTGTAAACTATAAACGACCCTGTGTGCTTGTAATACTGATGGATACCATGTTGAGGGCATATGAAAATGCCCAACTCCTAAACTTGCGTTTACCAGCAGCAGTGGACATGAGGCCTAAATATGCATGGCACCTGTGCTGAGTGGCCAGCCTCCTATGTCCAGAATGCAGCAGGCTAACCGCTCGGCATGAGATTCAGAAGCAAGTGGAGCACAGGATATATACATAGTAGGGCAGCCCATAGATTTGATTTTCTTCCTCCATGAGTGAAAAGAAATTCTCGATTCCACAGTCAGTGTTGATGGGGGATGCCACATTCAAACAGTGCTATTGTATTCTGCTGGCAGGGGAGGGGCACAGGGAGCCTTCGCAGCTGACAGCAAACAATGATTACTGCCAGTGGCTTTAGCTGCTAGCAGCTATCACATGTAACAAAATTTGACAGGCTAGTTGTCCCTAAGTTGATCAATGGTTCAACTTGGGTACAATCATTTTGCCCATATATGTAGCACCTGGTTACTTTCCTGAACCGGTGCTAGGTTAAAATTAAAGGGGGTCAGAGTTGGGTAACTCTGACCATGTTAATTTGTGCAAAATTAAGCCTCTGTCTCAGCTTTGGCTGTGCTGTGGGTTCATTCTGTCGTTTCTGTGGTGATCACACCCCAGGTCGGCAGGTGGCGGCAGTGGAGTCAAGGATCAGGTGCTCTTACCCAGCAGCCTATCAGTGGGAGTTGGCCTCACTGTGCATGCTGGGGGGAGGGTATTTGAGACGGGTGCCATTGGTTTGGGTCTTTGAGTGTGGCGCCCACCTTCAGGGTAGCCAAGCCACCACAGCAAAATGGCCTTCTGGGGTGTGCATGCCACACAGTTTTTCCAATCTCTACTCAAGTTTTATTGTTTTTACCTGGCTGGATAATAGAGCACAGGGACATCTGCCGTGTGGACATTCCATTACTACAAATCTCACCAAATACCCCCAGACAGCGGAGGAACATGAGGTAACATGTCACCTGAAACAAACCAGCGTCTCCTCCGGGGGTAGTGCTACATAAGAATTGCCTCTTGGCCGGTCCCTGCTGAACTGACAGACTTTTAACCTATCAATGTATGGTTAGCTTTACATTAGTTGAGCTTGGACCAATGTAAATATGTTCAAAATATCTAATCCTGGAATTGTTCTTTAGCTCAGGTTCCCACTGCTGTGGGATTGAAATTGTGAGTTCAGCTGAACTCGTAAGATTTCGTTCCTGCATGCCGGTCCAACAGTTTCAGAGACATCTGTGTGGTTTTCTGCACACATCTAAGGGAGCTACTTTTGAGAATCTGTGCGGTTGCAAAGTCGGCATCACACCATCTCCAACAGTTCCATTGTGGGCAATAGCTGCCATTTTGACATGCAATTTGACATGTGAAATTGCATCAATGTGAACCAGGGCTTAAGCCCCTTTCACATGGTCAGATTCTGTTGCGAGCAAGGGCAATTACCTGCCGATTAGAGCAGAGTAGGATGACAAGTCAATGTCTGCTCAGTATCTGCAGAGTGAACACGGGCAGAGCCTGCTCTTTTACTCCTGGCCGCTCGGGATTCTGCTGTCCAGCTTCCTCCACTCTGTTCTGCCTAAACGAAAGACGATGGAGTCTCTCCCTGTTTATCACTGGGGCTGATGAGGTCCAGTAAAAAATGGGCCCATTCATTTATACACACCTTTCCGAAGAGATGAATGGACCTTCCAATCTGGTCCGCCTGAAAAACTAAGGTGGACCTGATCAAAACACCCTTCTGAAAGGCGCTTTAACCCTGTCTAAAGTCTTCAGGTCCTCATGTTCCCCCAAGCCTCTCCCATCTAACTCCCTATCAGAATGTCTGATTATCTCCTTCTCTGTTCACCTTTAGGGGGTCCCTGAAAACCCTTCTCTTCAGAAAAGCCTATCCTGCCTCTAATTGTCTTTTTTACTTTCTCCATCAGCTCATCCCCCAGTTATTTTGTATCACTTGACCCTCCCTCTTTGATTGCAAGCTCTAATGAGCTGAACCCTCTGATTCCTCCTGTATTTTTATTGTAACTGTACTGTCTACCTTCATTTTGTAAATCGGTTTTAGTGTAGTGTAACTCAAACAAAAGGACCAGGGTAAAAAATCCACACAGGTTAATCTGGTTGGTCGCAGGCTGGTTGGTAAGTAGAGCTTGGATTTTTTTCCTTGGTCCTTTTTTTATTTGCGTTACCTTCAGATGCTCCTTGCTGTAAGGGCTAGTTATAGGTGAGAGCAGTGGACAATATATATTTTTTTGTACCCTTGATTTTAGGTTAGGCAACACATTGGCACGTTTGGAGCCATTGTGCTACATGCTGGGTGTTTGGGGTGTGCCCCTGTACTTTTAATAAGGTGGGTGCACTCCAGTCCATCTGCCTTCATCTATCAGAATGCATGTGCTTCCACTGTGGTACCTCTTATAATTTGGAGGACTACAGATACTAAGGTGCCTCGACGAGTCTCTGACTTGCGCATGCATTTGCAAATTCGTGTAACTAAACCCCTGTTTTAAACACATACTGTTACAGGTTAATCTGGTTGGTCTCAGGCTGGTTGGTAAGTAGAGCTTGGAATTCTCCTTGGATTTTTTTTTCCTTGGTCTTTTTTTTAAATTTTATTTTAGTTTCCTTCTGATACTTCTTGCTGTAAGGGCCAGTTAACTAGTACCGGACCAACTGCCGCAGTTATACTACGGCAGGTTGGTCCAGCTGGGCAAGCTGTACGTTGCGTGCGTCGCTGCCTAGAAGGCGTGCACCCACTATGCGGCAATGATCGGAATTGCTTCAGAACCATCAGTCTCCAGGCCAATGTTTTTTGGCCTGGACCTGGTGATCGGTCCTGGTGAATGGAATGTTTCCCCTGCCTGTGTAAGTGACAACACAGATAGGGGAAGTGATGTCCTCTCTCTCTCCTTGTGGAGCCCCTTTTACGTTCTAGAGGAGAGAAGACTTGCAAGTGCACCAACACTACACTGACCCCCCAGTACACGTAAATACACTTGACACTCCCTGATCACGCCTTAGTTAATCCCCTGCACCCCCTGTCACGATCGTGCAGTGTTCATATTTTTTTGGATCACTGTACTGGTGTCATTGGTGACACCAATCGGTGGTAGGTTCAGATAGGTCTAGGGACCCCCTACTGAAGGTTTAACCCCTTGACCACCCCCCCCCCCCCGTCACCAGTAATCGCCATATTTGTGTCATGGGTGACACTGGTTGGCTAGTAACGAACGGATCAATATCGGATCAGATCTATACGAGCATCCCCAGCAGTTTAGGGTTCCCAAAAACGCAGTGTTGGCAGAATCAGCCCAGATACCTGCTAGCACCTGCGTTTAGCCGCCAAGTGAAGTTTCAATCGATCACTGTCACTTACAAAACACAACTGCAGAGTTTGCAGAGTCAGGCCTGATCTTTTTTGGCAGCATTTTTAATCAGTTGCTGACAGGAGCTTTAATTCCTGTGAGTCTCGCTAGTGTACCAGTAAATTTAGGGACCACCAAAATGTCAAATCTAAGGTATAGTAGTGAAGAGGCCTACTTGTTTCTGAACATGACAGATGGTAAAGAGAAGTCACCCATCCTGACGGATTCAGGCTCGGGATACAAACCAGTAGACGGCAGCGGCACCCTGACAAATGGTTCTGACAGAGTAGTGGTCCCTGCCAAGGTGTACTGACCCTGTTCTTCTGTTGTCATTGAGATGCAAGAACCGCAGGGCTCTTGTATGGAGCAGAGAGCTAGTGCCACTATCCTTCTGGTGAACTAGCAAGCCCCAGCGGCCTAGTACATCCTGGTTGTACATCAGCACTGCAGTATCACTTGGTGATGTGGCGAGTTCCTTAAAGGAACACTAAAGGCTCATTTTTTATTAGATCAATTGATTGCTGTAAGCTAGAGCATTTAAATATCACTTATCTCGTTTTTCCTTTTGACCTCCAATACAGTAATCCAGGTTTGAAAATGCCATTTCCTGTCTCCCCTCTTCTTGCTTTCCACCACCATCTGAGCTGTTTTGCATGGTGGAAAGCAGAATGTGCTCACCTGCTCCCTATGACTACAGCCCTGCGTGAAGATGCTCTCTTATCCCTCACAGGCATGGAGGCTAAGCCTAAGGGGAACTGTAGTTCCTATTAGGCCGTGATTTAAAAAAAATGAATGTGCACCGCAAACCAGGAAGTCAGTGAGAATAACGATTCAGGAGTGACGGAGGTGAATATAACAGCTTGATTTCAACAGGTATCAAACTAGTTATAATGCAAAACATTACTTTTTACTTTATCAGCTACTGTCAGACTTTAATTTAAGGAAAATATTTTTGTCTTTACAACCCCTTTAAGTGCAGTTCAAGCTAGTGAGGTGGCTAGCAAGAGTACTGTCCTGCTGTCACCAAGAAGACAAACGCCAGCCTGTCGAGCCCATAGTTCCCTTCCTGCTGCATTTGGCAATCCAAATTGGGAGCCCACCACTTCTGCAGCACCTGTACTTCCCTAATTCCCTGGCCAATGCGCAATTCAGGTGAAAACAGTTGATTTTACGTCTCTTGCTTTTTATTCGCTGTTTTTTACGGAAGATCTCTTGATCTTTGTGGACCAAATGTATTTGTATGCTGGTCAATTTATTGCTGCTAATCCCCAGTTGCTCCTTGCCAGAGATTGGAGACCATCAAGGTCTCTGGATTTAAAACCTTCCTGGGCCTATCCCTTCTCATGGGCATATTAAAAAAATGTGTTTCAGTTATATTTAAATCCACTGACCCAAATCCTCATATGCTCGTGTTCTCTGCCTCCATGACCAGGACACGATACAAGCAGATCTTGTGGTTCATGCACTTTTATGAACTCTGCCATCCTTGGGGTGACCTTGGATTTGATCAGCTCTACAGAATTCGGTCCCTTGTAAACCACTTGAATGAAAGTTTTGCAGCCTTGTTTACTCCCGATCAAGCTGTTTGCATTGATGAGTCCCTGATTAAGTTTTCTGGCCGCTTGTCATAAAAACAGCACCTTCCAAGCAAGCGTGCCAGATATGGAGCACCAGGAGCGCTGGTTAGATTGTGTGGGACTTGGTGTCTCCCTTATTTGGAAAGGGCTACCTCTTGTATGTGGACAATTGTTACACGAGCGTGCCACTTGCGTCAATTCCACAATCAAAAAAGGTGACCATGTGGCACCATGCTATCTAATAGCTGGGGCATCACCAATGGCTTGTTGAATCCCGACTTAGAAGGGGCAGAGCCTGCATGAAGTGTAATTAGGGTGCACCTCCACTTTAACATGGGAGGGTGGACCTCAATGATCAGTTGGTGCCATACCTAATCGCCTGTAATTCCAGACGCTGATACCAAAGTGTCTTTCAATTGGCTTTGCTGAATGCTTGTGTGCATTATACAAAGCTTCATGATCTGGATCCTTCCTAAAATTCCAGGAAGAGGTCATCACAGCCATTTTATTTCCAGACAGTGCTGTGCCACACCTTTCCAACGCAAATGCAGTGAGCTAGCTGCATAAGGCATTTTCCTTGTGTCCTCCCTGGTACCCCTAGCCAAAGATGTGTCTGCAGAAAATTTAGGTGCGACACCTGCTTTTTATTGTCCCTCCTGTTCTGAACAACCTGGTATCTGCATCTGTGACCGTTTCAAACGCTACCACACACCAGTGGAGTATTAGCATAGGGTACAGCACTGCAGTCCTAGGCACACTAACACAGGGTCTCATGTCGAGACTCATCTGGAACGTTTAGTTTACAGTTTTTATAAAAGTGCAAAAAATTAAGCCAGTTTTTTCCCCTGCTCTACCCCCCTGCTCTACCCCCCTGCTCTACCCCCCTGCTCTACCCCCCTGCTCTACCCCCCTGCTCTACCCCCCTGCTCTACCCCCCTGCTCTACCCCCCTGCTCTACCCCCCTGCTCTACCCCCTACCCCCCTGCTCTACCCCCCTGCTCTACCCCCCTGCTCTGATATAGTACGAATTACTGTTGTACTGTAATGTTTTGTTAACTGCTTGCCCAACGTACATTTACGTTGACAGAATGGGACGGGCAGGCAAAGCAACGTACAGGTACGTTGCCTTGAATCTGCTGCCTAGCGGGCACCGGCGCAAGCTGTGACCATGCCTTGGGACTCTTTCCGCTGGTGTCCCGTGATCGTGTCACGGAGAGGCAAAACGGGCATATGCCTTTGTAATCTAGGCATTTCCCTGTCCTGCCTAGTGATAAGACCCTGATTGTTTGCTCCCTGGCTCCGTCATCAGCAGTGATCACTTGTAGCCCAGCCCCCCCCCCCCCCCGCCACCACAGTTAGAATCGCTCCCTAAAATGCACTTTACCCCTTCCTTGCCCCCTACTAGTTAACCTATTCCCTGCCAGTGCCATTTACACAGTAATCTGCATTTTTTTTATAGCACTAGTTGCTGTATTAAATGACAATGGTCCCAAAATAGCGTCAAAAGGGTTTGTGTCCATTGCAATATCGCAGTCGCGATAAAAATCGATGATCGCCGCCATTACTATTAAAATGTAATAAAAACGCCATAAAACTAACCCCCTATTTTGTAGACTCCAACTTTTGTGCAAACCAATCCATATACGCTTTTTTTTTTCTTCCAAAAATATGTAGAATAAATGTCGGCCTAAACTGAAATTTTTTTTATATTTTTTTTTTTTTTTTGGGGGAGGTATATTTATAGCAAAAAGTAACAAATAGAGCTTTTTTTCAAAATTGTTGCTTTTTTGTTTAAAGCACAAAAATTAAAAACCAGAGGTAATCAAATACCACCACCAAAACTTTGTTTGGGGGGGGGGGGGGGGGTTGGATGTAAATTTTGTTTTAGTATAACATCACAAGACCACAATTGTCAGGTAAAGCGGGGCTAAGGTGATTTAACCATCATTTGCTTAGCAGGTATGCCATTCAGCTACAGCATTGATTTATCTTGACAGCAACATCGTTTGCTCCCACGATACATAAAGCTGTAACTCTGTAGGAGGTGTTTTCACCACCACGGTTAAAAAAAGCTCATATATGCCCGAAGCATGGATAGAGGAGCGATTTGCTCCTAACATTAGGGGCTGATTGCCCCATGCTTTAGCATATGTATTTTTTTAGGCACAGATTGAATTAAAAATGTATCTTTGTTTTTGCTTTGCAGGTATGGTATGTATTGCTGTTATACTGTAATGTTATTTTCTTAACTATCATTTGCTTAGCAGGTACACCATTCAGCTGCAGCACTGATTTATTTATTTTGACAGCAACAGCGTTTGCTCCCATGATACTAAAATCAGTGACTCCAGTTTTGTAGGAGGTGATTTCACCACCAGTTTAAAACAAATTGATGCATGTATGCCCATCATTAAAAGTGGGTGGCTGAAGGGTGGTATTCGAATGGTGGGCATACCCACCAGTCAATCTTTTTTTAACCCAGGCTGCATGTTAAATATTGCAATATATGCCCAACAAGGACCAGCACCATATTGGTATGTTGCTGGACTTCAAGTGGTTATACCAGAATACCTGTGGGTTAAGGTTATCATCCTGGTATCATTCTCTACAGCCAGTGGGTTGGCTTTCATGAAAAACAATCCTAGCAGCTGATGGGCCTCTACACTGCTTTTACAAGCAATGAATGGGAACGTCTATTCCCCCCCCCCCCCGTCTTCCATGATTTTCTCTGGCTCTCCTGTCCCAACAGAGAACCTGAGAATGCAGCAGGTGGTTCCGCCAGGAAAGCTGATCAGAGACCAGAATGTCTCCAATCATCTATATGGCCTAAGAAACCTGAAGCTACATGTATTTCATGACTCGCCGGATATAATCGGCGCCATTGGGGAAGCATTTTATCACACTGATCTTGGTGTGGTCAGATGCTTTGAGAGCAGAGGAGAGATATAGGGTCTAATGGGCTACTTATTGCTATCATAGGGGATATTTACATTCCCCGAGAACAATAAAAATGATAACAAATTAAAGGAACGGTTATAAAATAAAAGCAAACTATATAATAAAAGCACTCCTGCCTGCCTTGAAAAGGCACACAAGTGACAGTCTGACGTCATATGTAAACGGCAATTGCACCATGTATGTGAGGTATATCTGCGGTCAGATCGAGGGCAGTCATTTTAGCAGTAGACCTCCTCTGTGTAAATCTAAAGGGGTGGTAAACCTGTAAAGGCTTTTAAAAATGTATGTAGTTTGTTGCCGCTGCATGTATAGCAAAATGTATTTTGGGGGTGTAATGCCACATACAACCATGGCATGTGTAAGCAATATATCGTGACATATTAGTGACAAATTTGTATTTCATTTCAATTACTTGGGACAAAAAAAAAATATTCAATGGGTTCAACATGCCTCTCTGTAATTTCCTTGGTGTCAACTTTCCAAAATGAGGTCATTTGGGGGGTTTGTACTGCCCTGCCATTTTAGCGCCTCAACAAATGAGATGGGCAGACCTAAACTACACTACATAAATTCCAGAAAATGTACCCTAGTTTGTATACTCTATGACTTTTGCACAAACTAATAAATATACTTTTTTTAACCAAAGATGTGTGGCTGAGTACATTTTGGCCTAAATGTACGACTAACATTGAGTTCATTGGATTTGTCGTACTACAAAAAGTAAAAAATATAAATATTTTCTAATTTTTGTTTTTCCGTTTATTGCAAAAATAAAAATCGGAGGCAATCAAATGCCATAAAAAGAAAGCTCTATTTGTGTGAAAAGATGCGTCGCACCATTGATTTGATTGATGGCTGGGCTGCTATCAATCATTCAATGAAGAGGCTGGTCGAGAAGCCTGCGTGTTCAGGACGCAAGACTTTCGAGGGCTCAGGTAAGTGAACGGGTGGCAGCTGGGGGGCCGGCAAACACCATGTATTGGGAAAAAAATTAACCTTTAAGCTGGCCGTACACTATACAATTTTCGTATTACATTTTCTTTAGATTTACCTTTAACTGTGTAGTACAAGGGGGCTGCCTGGTTACACACATGTATTGCATGGCAAGCCTTATGCCGCGTACACACGATCACTTTTTCTGATGAAAAAAAACGTCATTTTATCTGACGAAACAAAACGAAGTTTTTCAAACTTCATTTTCAAAAACGACATTGCATACACACCATCGTTTTTCCACAATGCTCTTGCAAAGAGCGGTTACGTAAGACACTTTCGACGGCACTCTGTTCCATTGAAGCTCCCATCTCATAACTTGCTTCTAAGCATGCGCGGGTTTAAAAACATTTTTCTCACACACGGTCACTTTTTATGACACATGACATTTTGAAAAACGACACAAAAAATTCAAGCATGTTGGAATTTTTTTTTGGTCAATTTTTGAAGACCTTAAACGATGTTTTGCCCACACACGATCATTTTAAATGACATTTTTAAAAAACGTCGTTTTTTTTCATTACAAAAAGTGATCGTGTGTATGCGGCATAAGTGATAGCAGTGGACAATTTTGATTCAAAAATTGAACACTGCATTTTCAAAAAGGAAATTAATTTTTTTTCCTGACTAAAAATGCAGCAAACAATATTTTTAACACGACAGAAGCGTAACGAACCAATGTGAGTACATACATAAAATTAAGGGGATGCATAATAAGTCGAATATATTACAAATATATATTTAAACTGTCATTTCTGTTTCGGCACACTGAAAGCCGCTCTATTGGCAGGGCGTCAACTCCTGCTAGCGGCTTCTTTGCAGCACATTCAGAGTTGTAAATACACTAGCCCTAAAGCACCCCTGCCCATCGAAATCAATGGGCAGTGCCAGCAAATCGCTTTGTGGGTGCATTTAACCATTTTTTGGTTTCTAACGGGGGTTAAATACAGTCGCTAGTGGTCAAAGTGCTGCAAAAATTACAGTAAATTGCTGCTAAAAATAGCACTATTTTACCGTCAACGCCCAGGTAGCCTCGGTGTGAAAGCGCTCTAGGTGGAAATGTGTTTAAGGACAGGTGGAAACTGCATGATCAGACTCATTTGTAAGCTTACATAGGAATTCGAATGTACCAAAGCGAAAGAGTAGCAAGTATATGCAGCACAGGAAAGTGGGAAAAGTATTTTTTTACAGCTGCTGTGAATCCTTCTTGAAACTTTCAGGAGTTATCAGCTTTGACAGCTGCAATACTGGACTTGCTGAGACAAGTTGACAGCAATCAAGGATGTGTGGGATAAATGGATAAGGATCCAACCTCTAATGTGCAATTCCAGACCTCACATCAGTGGATGAATGAGGGTGCTGTCCCTTGAAGCAGTATATGCATAATATCCCTGGAATATACACTGATCAGCCATTACTTTGACCATGGACAAGTTAAGTAAATAACATTGGATTATCTCCTTACGGTGGCATCTAAAAGTGGGTGGGATATTTTGGGCAGAAAGTAAACATGTTAACCCTGAAGTTAATGTGCTGGACATTGCAATTTATTCTATATGAAGCTACGCAGCAATGGGCTGGTCAGGATGCCTATGCTGACCCGTGCCCACAACCAAAAGCGCCTGCAATCGGCACATAAGTATCAGAACTGGACCTGGAAGAAGGTGGACTGTAAGAAAAAATAAAATTGATTCTTTAAACCAGTGTGCGTGTTGCTTACCTAAAGAGGGGAAGGGATGGTGCCAGAGAGCAGTATAGAAAGAAGGCAATCCAGGAGAGGCAGAGTGATGCTTTGGACAATGTTCTGCTGGGATACCTTAGGTCCTGCGGTTTATGTGGATGTTATTTTAACAAGAACTACCTACCTAAACACTATGCTGACCCAAGTACCCACTTCATGGAAATGGTATTCCTGTGATGGATGTGGCTTCTTTCAGCAGGAACATGTGCCCTGCCCCACTGCAAAAATGGTTTGAGGAACACAACAAATTAGGCTGGGTTCACACTACGATTTTCCCGTCCGTCAGCCGCATATGATTTCAGTTTTGAAAACGTACGGGAAAACGCATACATAGACAATGCATTGCAAATCGTATGCACTCAGATGCATCCGGGTGCGTTCGATTTGCTGGCAAAACGTTTTTTAACAGTACGAAAAACCGTGTTCAACCACGTTTTTGAAACCATATGGCAAACGCATACGTTTTTTTTTAACATTAAAGTCAATGGAAAACGCACATATGTGCGGTTCCATACGTATAAATCCGTTTCAGCCGCATACGTTTTTTCATATAAATCGTATGCGGTTGACGGACGGGAAAATCGTAGTGTGAACCCAGCCTTAGAAGTGTTGATTTGACCTACAAATTCTCCAGATTCCAATCCAATCTAGTATCTGTGGGATGTGCTGGAAAAACAAGTCTGATCCATCAAGGCCCCACCTCGCAGCTTACAGGACTTAAGGGACTCGATACTGAAAGCTTGGTGCCAGATACAACAGCATTACCATCTAAGGTCTAGTGGTGTCCATACTTAAGGCCTGATTCTCACCTTTTAGGCTTCATTTCCACTGGCGTTTTTACAGCCACGTTTTTTACAGCTTAAAAACGCCTGTCCATGTTTATTTTAGAAAAAAAAAAAAAAAATGTTTTTTTTTTTTGGAGCTTTAAAAACGCCGCGGCTGCGTTTTTGAGCGTTTTTTAATGTCTGGCGTTTTTTTTGCAGCTTAGCCATCTACAGCTCAAAAACGTCATGGTGGGCATGAGGCCATAGACTAACATGGACAGGCGTTTTTAAGCTGCAAAAAACGCTCAGAAAAGTGGCTGTAAAAACGCCAGTGGAAATGAGGCCTTATAGGTTGCAGGTGCGTTTTTAATACTTTTTATCCATTGAAGTCTATGGAACCAAAAACCAGAAAAGTCCCTAGCCCTTTCCATAAAATGCAGATGTGAACTACATCCATAGAAAGTCGTGTTAAATGCACTTTAGAGTTTCTGCAAAACTGAAAACGTGCAACAGGGTTATTTTGGTGGCAAAAAGGACCTACTCAGGTGGGTAGTCAAGTTATGGCTAATCAGCATATGGCCTAATTTACTTATGTCAGGAAAATGCAAGCACAGTGGTACAGCAGAAAATAATCAGGCTAAATTACATTAAAGTAGGTCCAATTTCATAAAATGGTGTGTTTTCACCTTTTTGCATCTCAACCCTGCTCATCCCTTGTCCCTCTTTGCAACCACTTCCTGAATACATGCATGCACTCCAGCAATGGCTGGAATTTCCCAAGGTGGGTTGCCTATTAGTGTTTTTCAACTCCAGTCCTCAAGGCACACCAACAGGTCATGTTTTCAGGCTTTCCATTATTTTGCACAGGTGATTTGATCAGTTTCACTGCCTTAGTAATCACCACAGCCATTTCATCTAAGGGAAATCCTGAGAACTTGACCTGTTGGTGTGCCTTGAGGACTGCAGTTGAAAAACACTGGCCTATTAGAATGGTGGACTGTCCATATAATGCAATGAAATGGCCTTATGTCTTCACAAGGTGACAACACAAGAAAAGACAGATTGTCACACTGGAACAAAGTGCCTGCACCAGGAAACCAGGACCCTAATGTTCTGATCAGGTATTTAACTGGCTAAGGTGTGCCCACCCCAGAACAGATTAGCAGGCAGTATGAGCAGGGGGGGGGGGGGGGGGGGGAAGGACTGTGTGTGATAGCGGGCAGTAAGTGCATGGGAGGAGTTTGAAGGGTAGGACATTGGGTAGTATATGCACGTGAAGTATAGCTGCACGATTTTGGCCTAATGAGTCAAGAATTTTTATATGCTTGGGAAAAAAAAATTGTGATTCTCACGGTATTTATCTTTCGCATTATGCAAAAAAAATTGGATTCACTTTATTTTATATTCATTAACCGGTTTCTGATTGGCTCACACAGATACTGCGGCAGATTGGCTCTCCTGGGTGAAATCCCATGTATATATGCCTTTGCCCTGGAGAGCCACCAGAGGCCGCACGGGAGCATGGGTTTGTGTGAGTAAACTCACAAATCTGCCTTGCTGTCTGAGGAGACAAGACAGATCCCAAATGCCAAAAATCCCATAGTTTGTAGACGCTATAATTTTTGCACAAATCAATATATGCTTATTGCAATCTTCTGTTTTTTTTTGGGCATATTTAAAGGGGTTGTAAAGGTTCGTGTTTCATTTTCTAAATAGGTTCCTTTAAGCTAGTGCATTGTTGACTTACCTTTTTCCTTCGATTTCCCTTCTAAATGTTTGATTTTCTTTGTCTGAATCTCTCACTTCCTGTTCCTCCTCAGTAAGGTGTTCAGTAAGCTGTTTTAAATGACTTTCCACCGCTCAGATGATGGTGGAAAGATTACTGAGAAACAGAAAGTGAGACATTCAAACAAAGAAAACATTTAGAAGGGATATCCAAGGAAAAGGTAAGTGAACCAACAATGCACTAGCTTAAAGGACCCTATTTAGAAAATAAAAGATGAACCTTTACAACACCTTTTAATATAGCAAAAAATAAGATGTGTTTTTGAAAAAAAAAAGTTTTTTTGTTTAACCACTTAAGACCCGGACCAATATGCAGGCTAAAGACCCAAGGTGTTTTTACAATTTGGCACTGCGCTGCTTTAACTGGTAATTGCTCGGTCATGCAATGTTGTACCGAAACAAAATTTGCGTCCTTTTTTTCCCACAAATAGAGCTTTCTTTTGATGGTATTTGATTGCCTCTGCGATTTTTATTTTTTGCGATATAAATGGAAAAAGACTGAAAATTTGGAGAATTTTTTTTTTCTCTTATAACAAAAAGTAAAAAATATCGAATAAACTAAGTTTTAGTCAAACATTTAGGCCAAAATGTATTCAGCCACATGTCTTTAGTAAAAAAAAATCGCAATAAGCGTGTATTTATTAGTTTTCGCAAAAGTTCTAGCGTCTTCAAACTAGGGTACATTTTCTGCAATTTACACAGCTTTTATTTTATGACTGCCTCTCTTCTTGAGGTGCTAAAATGGCAGGGCAGTACAACCCCCCCCCCCCCCCCCCCCCCAAATGACCCAATTTTGGAAAGTAGACACCCCAAGGAAACTGCTGAGGCATGTTGAGTCCATTGAATATTTTTTTTTTTTTGGTCCCAAGTGATTGAATAATGACAAAAAAAAAATGTTTACAAAAAGTTGTCACTAAACGATATATTGCTCACATGCCATGATTAAATGTGGAATTGCACCCCAAAATACATTCTGCTGCTTCTCCTGAGTACGGGGATACCACATGTTTGGGACTTTTTGGGAGCCTAGTTGCGTTTGGGGCCCCAAAAACCAAGCACCTCCTTCAGCATTTCTAAGGGCGCAAATTTTTGCTTTCACTCCTCACTACCTATCACAGTTTCGAAGGCCATAAAATGCCAAAATAGCACAAAACCCCCCCAAATGACCCCATTTTGGAAAGTAGATACACCAAGCTATTTGCTCAGAGGCATATTGAGTCCATGGAATATTAAATTTTTTTTGCCCCAAGTCATTGGGGATACCACATGTGTGGGACTTTTTGGGAGCCTAGCCGCGTACGGGGCCCCGAAAACCAAGCACTGTCTTCAAGATTTGTGAGTGAAATCAAAAATGTATGTCCTTAGAAATCTAAGGCGGTGCTTGGTTTTCGGGGTCTCATACGCAGCTAGGCTCCCAAAAAGTCCCACACATGTGGTATCCCCGTACTCAGGAGAAGCAGCAGAATGTATTTTGGGGTGCAATTCCACATACAACCATGGCATGTGTGAGAAATATATCATTTAGTGGCAATGTTTTGTACATTTTTTTTTTTTTGGTCATTATTTAATCACTTGTGGCAAAAAAATTAAATATTCCATTGACTCAATATGCCTCTCAGCAAATAGCTTCGGGTATCTACTTTCCAAAATAAGGTCATTTGGGGGGGGGGGGGGTTTGTGCCATTTTGGCATTTCATGGCCTTCAAAACTGTGATAGGTAGTGAGGAGTGAAATCAAAAATTTGCGACCTTAGAAATGCTGAAGGCAGTGCTTGGTTTTCGGGGTCCCGTACGCGGCTACGCTCCTAAAAAGTCCCAAACATGTGGTATCTCCGTACTCGAAAGAAGCAGCAGAATGTATTTTAGGGTGCAACTCCACATCTAACTATGGCATATGTGAGCAATATATCATTTAGTGACAACTTTTTGCATTTTTTTTTTTTGTCAACCACTTTGGACAAAAAAAAAATCTATGGACTTAACATGCCTCTCCGCAGTTTCCTTGGGTTGTCTAATTTCCAAAATGGGGTCATTTGTTTTGTTTTTTTGTGCTATTTTGACATTTTATGGTCTTCGAAACTGATAGGTAGTGAGGAGTGAAATAAAAAATTTACACCCTTAGAAAGCCTGATGGCGGTGATTGTTTTTTGGGGTCCCGTACGTGGCTAGGCTCCCAAAAAGTCTCACATGTGGTATCCCGTTCTCAGGAGAAGCAGCAGAATGTATTTTGGGGTGTAATTCCACATATGGATTGATCGGTGGGTATGCCCACCATTAGAATACCTCCCTTCATCCACCCACTTCTAATGATGGGCATACATGCACCATTTATATATGCCGCAGCATGGGGGCATCCTCCCGCAAAAAAGTTATGCTGCGTACACGCGGTCGGACTTTTCTATGCCGTGTACACATGGTCTGACTTTTCCACGGGTAAGGCCTCCGTAGGGTTGTCAACTATATGTATGAGGCATTAGGAGCAAAATCGCTCCTCCGCCCTTAATGCCCCATGCTTCGGCATATATGCTCTTTTTTTGGACTGGTGGTGAAATCACCTCCTACAGTGTTGGAGTCGCAGCTTTATATATATCGTGGGAGCAAACGCTGTTGCTGTCACTCTAAATAAATCCGCGCTGCAACTGAATGGCGTACCTGCTAAGCAAATGATGGTTAACATTAAAACAAAGTAACATTACAGTATAACAGTAAGATCATACCATACCTGCAAAGCAAATACCGATAAAAAAACATAGTAAAAAATAAAACATTTTTTAACGCAACCTGTGCCTAATATATATATGCCGAAGCATGGGGGCATCCTCCCGCACAAAAGTTATGCCGCGTACACACGGTCGGCCTTTTCTATGCCGCGTACACACGGTCGGCCTTTTCTATGCCGCGTACACACGGTCGGCCTTTTCTATGCCGCGTACACACGGTCCGACTTTTCCACGGGAAAGCCTCCGTAGGAATGTCAACCGTATGTACGCGGCATTAGGAGCAAAATCGCTCCTCCGCCCCTAATGCCCCCATGCTTCGGCATATATGCTCTTTTTTTAACTGTGGTGGTGAAATCGCCTCCTACAGCACTGGAGTCATGGCTTTATATATCGTGGGAGCAAACGCTGTTGCTGTCAAGATAAATAAGTCCGCGCAACAGCTGAATGGCGTACCTGAAAACAGTAAAGTAAATTACATACCTGAAAAGCAAGCATGAAAAAACATAATAAATCTTTGCAGAATAAAATGGAGTAAAAAAGAGCAGAACAATAGAGAGAGAATAGAGAGGGAGAGAACAATAAAACGACAACTATTTTTGTTTTTTTTATTTTATATTTTTTTGTTTTTTTTTTTTACTTTTTTGTTTTTTTACACTTTTTTTTTGTACCTGTTCAACTTTTCGGTTCCAGGTTTGGGTCTCTCAAAATGCGACGGCATCTTGGGAGACCCTGTGTACGTGTGCCTAGCCTGTAAAATGTTTTACCCTACCCTAATACTTCACTTGTGTGAAGTGTTCAAAACCTTTGCCAATACAAAGACCAGGATCTGCAGGACATCGGGGACAAAAATAATGGGTGTCACACCTAAATCTGCGCTTGCTACAGACACGGCATCTTCTTTGGGGGGCTTTTTGGGTAGGGGTACTCTCAAGGGCATATATAAAATGCCTCTCATGCAGTCGGCTTACTGCATTTGGTAGGGGATGGTGAGGTGCAGAACCGCCTGGATACAGGAGTTCTGTGGTGATATCCTTCTGGAATTGGAGGAAGGGTCCGTTCTCTCCTGAAGCTTTGTATAAGACAAAAGCATTCAGTAGTCAATTGAAATAAATGGAGACACTTTTTTGTACCAGCGTCTCGATTTACAGGCAATATGATATGGCGCCATCAACTGGTCGTTAAGGTCCACCCCTCCCATATTTTGGTTATATTTGTGGACACAGAGGGGTTTCTCCACAACACCAGTCGCCGTACGAATTTGTACTGTCGTGTCTGCGTGAAGGGTGGTAAGAATGAAAACCTTCTTATTGTCCCGCCACTTCAGTGAGCAAATTATTACATCTGCAGCAGGCTCTCGCCCCCAGCCTAAGACTGGCATCTACAAGCCGCTGGGGAAAGCCCCGGCGATTAGGTCACACGGTGCCACATGCTCCAATCTGATGATCAAACAAGTGACTAAAAAGTGGCACGCTGCTGTAATTGTCCACATACAAGTGATATCCCTTTCCGAATAAGGGTGACACCAAGTCCCAAACAATCTTGCCAGCGCTCCCCATGTAATCTGAGCATCCTTCCGGCTCTACCTCACTATCTTTGCCCTCCATAAACCCTAAAGCTCCATGTGTAGCCTGTTGTCCTGTCACAGAGCTTATAGAGCTTGACCCCGTATCTGGCACGCTTGCTGGGAAGGAACTGCTTGAAAGACAAGCGGCCAGCAAATTTAACCAGGGACTCATCAACGCAGACAACTTGCTGGGGATTAAACAAGGCTGCATAACATTCATTGAAATGGTTTGAGGGGCTGAATTTTGTAGAGCCGGTCAAATTCGGGGTCTCCACGTGGACGACAAACTGCATTGTCGCTGAAATGCAGGAACCGCAGGATCGCCTCGTATCGTTAACCTGGCCATGTGAGCAGAGAATATGGGCATTTGGTCAATTGGCTCTGTGGACCAATACATGCGCAATTGAGGAAATGGATGCATGCCCATATTAAGGGTAAGGGGCAGAAAGGTCTTAAATTCTTCTTTGGCAAGAACGGTCTGGAAAATGGCGGCGATGTAGGTACCAGCATACAAATTGCTTTGGTCCACAATAGATCTAGAGATCTTCCGTGAAATACAGCGAATAAAAATCAAGTGGCGTAAAATTTGCTGTATCCACCTGAATTCCGGGTTGGCCAGTGAATGGGGGAATTACGGGTGCTGCAGAAGTGGTGGGGACCCAATCAGGATAGGCAAATTCTGCAGGAAGAGCACTATGGGTATGACGGGTCTGTCTTTTCTTCTTCTTCTTGGTGGCAGCGGGACACTAGTGCTTGCCACTTCGCCAGCTTGAACTGCACTTATGGGACTCGCCATGTCACCACGTGATACTGCAGTGCTGGATGAACGACCAGGGTGTACTAGGCTGCTGGTGCTTGCCAATCCACCAGAAGGAATAGCGGCGCTAGTACTGGCTCTCTGCTCCATACAAGGGTCCTGCGGTTCTTGCTCCTCATTGTCCTCAACAACCTCAGAACGTGATCGGGTACGCCTGGCCTTGGCAGGGACCACCACTCCGTCGTCGGAGCTATGTGATATGGAGCCGCTGTTGTAAACCGGATCATATTCTGAGCCCGAATCTGACAGATGCATGACCTCCTCATCACTATCTGACATGCTCAGGATCCTAACAGCCTCTTCACCAGTGTACATTCGCTTTGCCATTTTGGGCTCTAAATTTAGTCGTAGACTGGTGATTCACAGGTAAAAAAAGCACCTGGCTATAGAAAGGCAAATGTAGAAAACGCTTCAAAAAAACTGTTAGCGATCGCAGGGATCAGGCCTGTCTCTGCGGACGCTGCAGTTGTGTGTGATGTGTTTTTGAAGTGACAGTGATCGATCGATACTGCACTTGGGTGGGTTGGGCGGAGGGGCAAAACACAAGTGCTAGCAGATATCTGGGCTGATTCCGCTAACAATGCGTTTTTGGGTACCCTAAACTGCTGGGTACGCTAGTATAGATCTGATCAGATCAGGTATTGATCTGTTCAGATACTATACCACTAAGGGGGGTGTATGCCTTGCGAGTGGTCGTAAGCGTTACTGGCACTAACCTAACGCTGCCTGGGGCGACGCAGACCCTGACTGACGCAAAAATGTAATTTATATCGCCCTCCAGGCGATCAGGGGGTTAAACCTTTATTGGGTTATATACGGCGGTTGCCCTGATGCTATAAACAGCAAACTGACTAACCAGCGTCAACCGTAACACTTATACGGTGGTCACTGGTGAAAGGGTTAACTAGGGGGCAATCAGGGGGTTAAAACGTTTATTAGGTAATATATGGGGGTACCCAACGCTTTCTAAAAACCTAAATAACTAACTGGCTAACCTGCATCACCAGTGACACTTATATGGTGATCACTGGTGAAAGGGTTAACTCTAGGGGCAATCAGGGGTTAAAAACTTTATGGGGGTACCTAGCGCTATAGAACCTGGCGGCGAACCTCAAAAAAAACTAACTGCCTAGCGGCAACAGTGACACTAATACAGCGATCAGAAAATCGATCGCTTAGTGACACTGGCAATAGGGGGTGAAAGGGTTAACTAGGGCAGTGATCAAGGGGTTAAACCTTTATTGGGGGGGGGGGGTAGGGGGCTACCCTAGACCTAAAGGGGGCTAAGACTAACTGCCCTGGTGACACTGGCAATAGGGGGTGAAAGGGTTAACTAGGGCAGTGATCAAGGGGTTAAACCTTTATTGGGGGGGGGGGGAGGTAGGGGGCTACCCTAGACCTAAAGGGGGCTAAGACTAACTGCCCTGACACTTTTTACTGTCACACTGACACTAAATGCAGTTATCAGAAATGAATGATCACTGCATTCAGTGACACAATGTGACAGTGGACTGGGGGGAGGGTGATCGGCGGTGACAGGAAGGGGTTAAGTGTGCCTATGTGTACCTGTGTCGGTGTACTGTTAGGTGCAACTTGGTGATGTGTTCTCTCCTCAGAGTCGGACGAGGAGGAACACAGCTCTTCTCTCTTCCTGTGTTTACACTTAGCACAGAAAGAGGCGGGGGGGCACGCATTGGCTGGGAGCGATCGCGAAGGGGTGGCTGAAAACGAACAGCCGCCCCCTCATCCCGAATCGCTCCCGGAGCTAAAGGAACCGCCGCATGTACGGGGGGGGGGGGGGTCCGACCGAACCCCCTCAAGGCACCAACATATATATACGTTGATGTGCCTGTCGGTGCCATTCTGCCGACGTAAATGTACATGCGGCGGTCCTTAAGTGGTTAAAGCACAAAAAACGCAGAGGTGATCAAACGCCATCAAAATAAAGCTCTATTTGTGGGGGGGGGGGGGTAAAAGGACGTCAATCTTGTTTGGGTACAACATTGCACGACCACGCAATTTGTCAGTTAAAGCAACGTAGTGCCGTATCGCAAAAAATGGCTTGGTCATTGGGCAGCCAAATCATCCAGGGCTGAAGCCGTTGGTGTTTCTAAAAAATAAAATAAAAAAATGCATTTTGAAAGACTGCTGTGCAAATAGTGACATAACATAACATATTAAAACCAAATTTTTATTCTCTAGGGTCTCTAATAAAAAAAATGATGTTAGAACCCCCAAAGTAATTTTAACTTGAAACCAACAAATATGAGAAAAAGGTTTAGTGTTTAAGTTAGGGATGCCTAACCTTTTTGAAGAGCGAGGGCCACTTAAGCGACTTGGAGGTGAATGGAGGGTCCAAATGGTCAGACTGACCATGAAAGGGGCCCAAGGCTGCTTTCACACTGATGTGCTGCTGTTTGCACCTGCGGATCAGTTTTCTGCAGTGGTTACTAGACTTTAAAAGGTATGCCCATATACACAGATTTTAGTAAAACTGATATTTATTAACCATATTCTATTCTATTCCATCCCAGAGCAGGAGGTCGTGGGCCACATCGGAGGGCTCCGTCGGCCACATGTGGCCCCTGGGCCACTGGTTGTGTACCATTGGTTTAAGTGGTTAAACTTCCCTCATTTACACACAGGTGTATTCCTTTGATCTAAAAGGACAAATCATTACAATGTTTAGGCCTCATGCACACTGGACGTTAAATAAAATAACGTTATAAAAATGACAGCTTTGCAGTGAGTTTCAACGTTTTTGCGTTTATTTTTCCGCGTTGGCGTTTTTAGTGTTTTTTTTTTTTTTTTTTTATAGATTAATTTTTTCTTCAAAAAGGATCAAAAACTTTAAACGCTGGTGAGCGACCTTTATATACGTTGGTGTTTTTTTACAGCTGAAACGTCTCAAACTTTGTTTTTTTTACTTCTCCAAAAACGCCACTGCCCAAAACTAATAACAGCCTTTGTGTGCATGGACACATAGGATAACATGGAGAGTTTAAAGACTGTAGAAAACACGTCTACTGCCAAAAACAGCTGCTGTAACAATGTTTAGTGTACATGAGGCTTTATACTTGATTGCCCCTGCTAAATAATGTTGTGATACTGTTTTGTGTGTGTGTGTGTGTGTGTGTGTGTGTGGTGGTGGTTTTTTTTGACTGCTGTAAAGCAGAGAATACTCTGCATAGAAAGAATCTGCTAAATACTTTGTAAAGATCGCAAGGGGGAAAAATGCAACTATAACGTGAAGGGTTTAACAGCAGGTAGTTTATGCAGGAAAGGAGAGTGGAGGATAGGACAGCAGACATTAAGGGCCAGATTCTCAGAGGCGTTACGACGGAGTATCTCAGATACCCCGTCGTATCGCCTTTTTTTTTGGCTCGTATCTATGCGTGTGATGCTGAGCATCACTTTTGCATAGATACGCTTCTACATCCGACAAGCGTAATACAATTACACTTTCGGATCGTAGATGTAATGACAACTCCGGCCACTAGGTGGCCTTTACGTTGTTTTTTCATTTGCATATGCAAATGAAGTAGTACGCCGATTCTCTATCGCTTTTTATCGTTTTCGTCCGCGTAAGGTTACCCCAGCTTCTATGTGGAGTAACCTTACGAGGTCCCGTCGGATGCCGTCGTGTCCCGTCGGATGCCATGTTAAGTATGGCCTCGGGACCGCGTCGTGTTGTGCGTCGTTTACGTCGTTTGCGTACGTCGATTCTCAATGGGGCTGGCGTACGCTGCGATTACGTCGTTTACATTGAGAAAATGTGACGTCCTTTGGAGCATGCGCACTGGGCTTTTCCCCCGGCCGGCGCATGCGCAGTTCGTTCGACGCGGGGGCGCGCTTAATTTAAATACAAGCCGCCCCATTTGAATTGCGCGGGTTTACGCTGTGCGATTTACGCGACGTAAGCGAAACCTCGGGAGCAAGTGCATAGAGAATCAAGCACTTGCTCCAGCAAGCAGCGGCGGCGTAGTGTAACTGGCTTACGCTACGCCGCCGGAATTCTATGAGAATCTGGCCCTTAGTGCCAGGGAGGTGTATGAAGGGTTTGATATAGGTCAAGTGCCAGGGAGGCGTGTGGTAGGTTATGGGCTGCGGGTAGTAAGTGCAAGGGAGGTGTGGAGAGAATGACAGGTGTTGGTATGTGGAGGGTATAATATCAGGCAGGTGGTGCAGGTGAGGAGTGTGGAGGGTTTAAAAGCTTGGCGGTACATGCAGGACAGGGTTATGGAGGGTTAGAAAATGGGGAGACTGTTTTAATTGCCCCTTTTCTCATGGGAAAGCAGCGGGACAAAAAAGCAGTTTGAAGTTACCCTTTAGGAGCCTGCTAAAGCTCACATGGGCTAGGAAAAACGTGACTTTCCCTTTTTTTTTTTTTTTTTTTTTTTTTTAGTGAGCACCTGGTGCTCACATGGCCTGGGAGAGGGGTACATGTGTTTTTTTTTTTCCCGGGTTTTTAGGGTCCGTGAGCCTGGTACCAGCTATTTCTGGTCAAAACCAGTACTATATAGGGCTAGAAAAGAAGGCTCAGCTTAAGTTTTCAGTCGCCTCAGAAGACAGGATCTGTGGTGTTCCCCCCCCCCCCTCCCTTTTTCTTTTGTTGCGGCTGTTAATTATGTGGGATGGTCACCTTTTTGCTTTAAAAAAAAAAGTGATTATACAAAGGGGGACAAATCTGTTTTAGTTTATGGTTGGATAATTTTGAAGTCTTGAATATATTTATGTGCAGCCTGAGCTGTAGTGGCTAGGTTGTTGTAAGTTATTACATTTATTTAAATTAAATCTGTTTAAAAAATCCAATAATAACGCAGCCGTGGTCATACTTATTCCAACACTGGTGTGAGTTTGTTTATTTTAAATTAAGGATAAAGTATAGTTTAAGGCTTCCTGCCTGCTGTCCCATATGCAGGTCAGGAGTGCAAAGGGCATGGTCGTGCACAGTAAGTGCAGTGGAGGGTATGATAGCAGGCAGTATGTGCAGGGCAAGAGGGTTAGGAGTATGACATTTGGACATGCATTATATGCACAGAAAGTGCAGAGGCTGTGACGGCAGACAGGAAGTGTAGAAAAGGCATGTGAAGGATAAGACAGCTGGACATGTATGCACAGTAGGATAGGGTGACGAGACATCCCTGGTTCTGGTGACATTCCCCGGAATGAAGACACTGTCCCCGGACCAAGTCTGTCCCCGGATTGGATTTGAACAGGGCTGGGGCAATTTTAAAGACAGTCAGTGCTGAATAAAAAAAATCTGAATTGCACCTCCTCCTACACCAACAAGCTTAGGGGGGTGTATTTTTTTTTTCCTTTCTCATGATCATGTGCTGGTCGGAATATTTCTTGAGTTTTGGGTCCATGCCCATTCCGCTCCCCTTGCATGTTCTTCTGCCTAGGCTTAGGTCCCAGCCAGCTGCCTGCCTGCTTATCTCCTTGCCTTCCCTGGCGGAGTGATCTTCCTCTGCTCCCCACCCAGTAGCATAAATTTTAGGGGGGTAAGGGGAAAGGGAATGCAAGTTGAACCACTAGTTTATAGATGTCTATCGGACATCAGAGTATAAAGTCGATCACACATAAAATGATGGTTTGTTGCTGTAACCGTGAAGTCATATAGACAATAATTGAAAAGGATATGGGGGATGGGAGGTGATCTGAGTGGAGATCAGAGATTAGTAAAGAGGGTTACTTTGGGCAACAATAAATGATCGAAAGATATAATAATGATACAAAAATATATTTTAGTGGTAGTTCCAAATTAAATAGAAGGCTGTAGTAAATTAGTCTTGAGTGAATTAAAAATCGTTGTAGCTACAAAGGTGGCTGCTAGATTAAGATAAGAGACCAACACAGACTCGCATTAAAACATGTAACATAGACACCAGTCCGGACGTTAAGGTATATCAGACACCAGGAACATGCAACAATAAAAATCATATGTTTTTTTGAAATGTCCTATCTGTTAATACAGAATAGAAAGGGTTGTTTAAGTGGGAGTGGTTGCGTAGCAATCACACCACTGAGAATAATACAACCTTAAATAAGTCAAATGTTGCAATAACTGGGGGCTGAATAGGTGTGTAGGAAGGGGGAGGGGGAAGGAGTAGAGATGCTGAATGGCAGAAATTAGGTATGTATATATACATGTATGTTCACATGTAATTTATATAGTTGGGACAGAGTCACACTGCGGGATAGATGCTGGTAATCTGAGGAGTTCCCAAATAAAGATTATAGCAACTAGGTGTCCTCCTGTTGGTATCAAAGTAATTAGTGTATACAGTGAATTGCAGGTAGACTATATAGAGTCCGAAGTTTGGCGCTGTCAGTCCATCATGTTATGGTTCATTGAATGTAAATATTCAGACATTTGCATATGTGGACCTGTTAATCACTGGTTCAATCAGATCTGTATAAGATGTTGGCTAATCAGGTCATTGGTACATTACCGAGTTATTGGTTGTCATCGTAGTATATGAGATATAGGTACATTACCAAACTGCTGGTGAACATCAGGGTATATGAATCAAACCATCCATTGTTATTCCTCGGTATCTGACGACCTTTGTTTGAATCAGCTATATGAATGCCGTGCGGGTAGAAGTGGCGTGGTCCGCGAATATTCCTGGATGTTTGTCCTGACGTTGCAAATATTTGGTATAGAAAGTCCTTAATTGCTCGGTATGTACCGCGCTGCTTCGAGTTGTGGTCGGACTTGCATGTTTTACCGCCGTCAGTGGCGGTGTCTCCGTCTCCGTCTCAGTTCCTTCTCCGTTCCCGTTTTCTGCACACCGACAGTAACGTCACGTGACGGGCGTCAGGTAATGACGTTGACGCGTTTCGCCTTCCCCACCCAGTAGTAGCCGGGGCCCAGAGTAAGACTTGACAGGCTGTAAAGCGGAGGGCAATGGGCAGAGTCGCTGTTTGCTGCAATTACTAGTAAAAAAAATGTGTCTCCAGATTTCATTTAAAAAATCTGGTGACCTTACAGTAGGAGTGTGGAGGGTATGACAGCTGGATGTATATGCACAGTGGTAATGTGGGAGGTTTTATCAGCAGGCAGTATTTGCAGCAAAGGAGTGTAATGGGTATGACGGCTGGATGTATATGCATGGGGGTATGTGATTGGTAGGACAGCAGGCTGTGGGTGCAGAGAAGTAGGACAGCTGGAAGTATATGCACAGGAGGAGTGTGGAGGGTAGGACAGGCAGTAGGTGCAGGGAAGGAGTGTAGTGGGAATGACTGCTGGACCCTTAGGGTCCTTTCACACGTGCGGACCGTTTTTTAGGTCCGTTTTTTTTCATTAGTTGATACGTTTTTTATCCTTCTTCTTTTTTTCTTTTTTTTTTTTTTTATTATTTTTTTTTTTTATCCTTTTTTTTTATTACATATTTTGATGAAAAACAGATGTTAGCGGATCGGATGTTAAACGGATCGTTCGCTAACATCCGTTTTTCGTCTGTTCTGTTTTTTTGACGAAGAAAAATAGGGTTTGCTTCCGTTCAAAAAAACGGAGCTTAATGGAGACGGATGGAAACGGATGTTAGTGGATGCTCATCCGCTAATGTCCGCTAGCCCATAGGGATGCATTGCGGTCCCTTTTTCATCCGTGAAAGGGCCCTAATGCACAGGAGTGTGGAGGGAATGGCATCAGGCAGTAGATGCTGTTTTCTGTCATATGCTCCACACTTCCCTGTAAATGCAGGCGAGTGATGGGGGCGGGTATAACAGCAGGCAATAAGTGCAGGCAGAGTAGGGATGGTGTGACAGGGGGCAGTAACTGCAGGAGAGGAATGTGGAGAGTATAATGGCAGGCAGCAACTTGCAGGAAGAATTGTAAAGGCTTGGGTTCCATGCACACTGGGAGCTAAAAAAAAAAGCAATAAAAAACACCAGTAGCTTTGCCGGGAGCCTTTCAACGTTTTTAGCGTTTTTGCAATAGCGTTTTTCAGTGTAGAGTTTTTAGCTTTTTTTTTTTTTTTTTTTTTTTTATCCATTGAAAAACAAACTACAAACACTGGCGAGCAGCGTTTTTGAGCATTTTTCAGTGTTTTGCGTTTTTCCCACTGAAAAACTGCACTTTGAACACAAATTTCTGGGCTTTTTTTCTGAACGCCAGAATCTCCACTGCTCATTGACACTAAACTTCCATGTGTGCATGGACACATAGGCTAACATAAAGTGCGGACACCCAGTTACTCTGTATTAAAGCACCTCATCCCGTGTAGATGAATTGGAGAACAAAAATTGGGGAGAGGGGGGGGGGGGTACCTAAGGACCCTGGGACTATAAAGCGGTGCTGATAAAGTGTACCGAAACACTGATAAAATACAAAAGAAATTTTATTAAGTTTATACAAAGGTAAGTAAATAAAAACCATCCATTATATTAAATATCACATATATCACAGGCTTCAATAGTCTGGGAAAGGTTCTTTGGTAGTTGTAGTTCAACCGACATGTTTCGCTTTGTGGAGCTTCATCAAAGGTTTTTGGAACGAACTACACTGTTAAAACAAGGATATAAAGATGGTTCAAAACAGAAGTACAACAGTTGTAGATAAAGAGAATGTATTCATTGAAAGAAACAATTGGTACAAGAATCGGGGGAATAATTGGTTCAATATATTAAACAAAATCCTCAATAAATTATGCAGGGGAGAAAGGGGGGGGGGGTTGAGGGGAGGGGACAGATCCAGATGCTATAATCATTCCGTCCAGGAACCATAATCTAATAAAGAGGGGCCAATTGTAATTAAACTGCTGGATACATAAATGTCAGAAAATGTTGATAAAGTAATAACAATAAAATTTGTTCAGGTTAGGCGGATGGGAAATAAATACCTTTATGAAAGGATTTTGGGTTCGCTTGGTAGTAATCAGACACAAGTGTGCTGATTGAATTGTAGCCTACCCAATTCAATCAGCACACTGGACGGAATGATTATAGCATCTGGATCTGTTGGTGATTTGTGGGCCTGTTCCATTTTTTGACCCAAGTGTCTACCATCCCTCCCGCATTGGCTTTGTAGTCCCAATATCCGGTTTGTGAGTATTGGTAGGCCCCTTGTACCCCCATCCTTAAACCCCTCCCCCTCCCTTTTCCCTCCTCCCTCCTCCCTCCCCTTCCTCCCCCCTTTTTTCCATCCCCCGTTGTTTTGTTGTTTGTTTGTTTTTTTGTTTCCCCCCCCTCAACCCTCCCGCCCTTTACCTCTCCCCCCTCCCCCCGTTGTCCCAAACCTTGTTTTCCCCTCCCTCTCCTGGTCCCCCGCATACCTATCCCCCCCCTCTCTTTCCCCTCCCTTTATTCCCCATCCCTATCCTTCACCTATCCCGCCAATACCTTGCCCCCTCGAACCTCAAACCCCTCCCCTAGTTATTCCACCATTATTCTCTATCCCAACCTTTCACCCATTCTCCCCTCCCCTTCCCTCAACCCCCCCCCCCCTTTCTCCCCTGCTTAAGCATAATTTATTGAGGATTTTGTTTAATATATTGAACCAATTATTATTCCCCTGATTCTTGTACCAATTGTTTCAATGAATACATTCTCTTTATCTACAACTGTTGTACTTCTGTTTTGAACCATCTTTATATCCTTGTTTTAACACAGTGTAGTTAGTTCCAAAAACCTTTGAAGAAGCTCCACAGAGCGAAACATGTCGGTTGAACTACAACTACCAAAGAACCTTTCCCAGACTATTGAAGCCTGTGATATATGTGATATTTAATATAATGGATGGTTTTTATTTACTTACCTTTGTATAAACATAATAACATTTCTTTTGTATTTTATCAGTGTTTCGGTACACTTTATTAGCACCGCTTTATAGTCCCAGGGTCCTTAGGTACCCCCCCTCTCCCCAATTTTTGTTCTCTAACATAAAGTGCAATTTATGGGCTTTAAAAAAAAAAGCCAAAACGCCAAACTGCAGTTTCTCAGCTTTAGTTTGCATGGAGCCTAAAACGGTATATAGAGTGGGTAAAGAATCACATTTTGTTGATTTTTAGCCTGAAATTAAGACCTGTCAGTCTATTTTTTACCATCTCTGTCCCATTGCAAAGACTTGCCTTCCTGCCCCATAGCCAAACAGGAAGGTAGAGGTAATCTATGCTAATTAAGGGAATCCATTGGCCCAGACGCTAAGGACTACTGTCCCCACCTGAACATTTCTGGTCTTAACAGGATGGGGTGGGTCATATTTAAATTAAAGGGTGCACGAGTTTAGTCAGGCCTAGGGCAGCACAAAACCTAAATGCACCACTGCTTTCAACTTTATCAGCTGTGGTTCAGCATGAAAAGAGCTTTCCTGGGACATAACATTCCCTGTAGTGCAATTGAAGCAATCAACTATCGGTGGCAAGGCACTGTCAAAAGATCTCTGGGATCAAGTTGTGGACAGGCACACAAGTCAGGAGATTTAAAAAAATGTCAAAGGCTTTATCAATGCCTAGAAGCATAATGAAGTCCATTAAGTGGAAGGTATCTGGTTCACAGCTCCTCCATCAATCAGAACGTTTCTCCAAACTGGATGAAAGAAGCAGGAGGAAATTGGTCAGAGAGGCTACCAGGAGGGCTACAGCAGCTCTGAAGCAGTTGCAGGAATTTTTGAGACCAGTGGTCATTGGGTTGCAAGAAAACTGCCACTCAAAGGCCGCATGCAGTCATGACTGTACTTTGTCAAAATGCACCTTGAAGATTGAGGCCACATGGAAAAAGGTGTTGCCAACATACTTGCCAACAGTGCTTTTCCTGGGACAATCCCGCTTTTTGGACCCTTGTCCCGAATTACGCTTTATTTTCCCGGGATTTTGCTTTTGTCACAAAGAAAATCGTGAATATTTTTGGCTAAAAAAAAACCTCCCCTCTCCACTGAACATTACAGGAAGAGATCAGCCGCTGCCAACCCCCCGCCCGGACAGTCTGGTTTTTGACACTTGTGCCTGTTTCTGTCCTTTTCTATCCTGGACACAACCATCTGCCTCACTTTGCTCCCCCTCGTGCAACTTGCAAGGTACAGTCTGCTGTCCACCCCCCCCCCCCCCCCCCCCCCCCCGCCAGCCAGCTTGTGAATCCTCACCGCCACTGGTGAGTTAAAGTTTCAGCAGCGTGGAGGACAGAGGAAAATAAGCAGCAGTGACAGGCAGCCCGCCCAGAGCTACTTCAGACATCGGAGCTCAGCTGTACAGGGATTTCCTTATCTGCTACGGTGAGTCACCCTATCTGCACTGTGACCGGACCTTGTGTGTGTTGGCTGGCTTCACTCGCTAAACTATCATTTATCTTTTTGAGGGGGCAGATGTCTGTATTCCTGACAGGTGGTCTTTCTACCAGAGGGGGGCTAGCAATGTCCCTCCTATCACCCCTCACCTATTCCTGGATGGGGGTCCCCTTATCACCCCCCTGCAGTCCTACTGGCTGGGGTTTTTTTATAACTTGAGGGGGCAGGGAGGCAAATGCTTGTACATCTCGACAGGGGGTCTCTTATCACTCCCCCCCCCCAGCTGAGGATCATCTTTACGGGGGGTTCCTATGTTCCTCAATTGAAATACACCCCCCTCTTACAGTGGCGGTCGGTGCTCAATTTTTTTGGGGGGTGTGAACAAACTGGAAAAAAATCAGTTGCTGGCTGTGTGCCCGTCAATTGCCGCTACTGTGCCCATCAAATTCTGCCAGTGTGCATCACCTGCCCGCCACTTGCCTTGGTGGGGCAGCAGTGTCCATGCTCCTCGATGTAGTCTTTTCTCGTCCTCTGCCATAGGCGTCCAATCACCGCGCTTGTCATTTCAGCCAATTGGGTGACAGGTAACAGACCCGAGCACCTGATTGGCTGAGAGGCGGTTCAGTGTTAGGAAAGCGAATATTAATTCACTTTGCTAACACAATGCTGAGTGAACAGCGAGCGCCCAGCAGGGACACCTTATGTGCCTATGGCTCTAATCGGGTGCTTCCTAAAAATACTGTTGCTGTAATTCAGGTGCCCGGCGCCTAACAAGGGGCCGGGCATCTGAATAGGGGGTGTCGGCGACAACCATAGATTCATGCATTGCATCAACTTATGATAGAGGTGGCAGGAGAGAGGGGGCGGCACCCGTGCTCCCTTTATGGATGCACCGCCCTCATATCGCCTCTCTGCAGTCCTATCTGGAGGTCTACTTTAACTGGAGGGGGTATGGAGGGGTATTTCCTGTATTCCTGGATTGGGGTCTCCTCTCGCCACCCCCATGCAGTGATCCCCACTTTAACTGGAGTGAGAGGGGAGTTCCTGGATGAAGGTCCCCTGCAGCCCTAGCTGGGGATCTTTATCTGGAGGGGGGTATTTGTCAATATTCCTGTATGGGTTGGAGGAAGTCCCTTCTAATCGCCCCCATGCACTCCTGTTAAGGGGTCTCCTTCTGGAGAGGGGTCAGTACACCTGAAAGTGTGTATGGGGGGGGGGTCCCTGACTCCATTTGGGGTTCTTGTATTAGTTGTTGCTTTTTTCTGCATGTGACTCCCTAAAATACTCGGCTCTCAGATTTATTGCCCCTGGGTAGCTGTATACAGCGCTTCCTGCCCCTTTCACCATATCAGGTGTGGGGAACATACATGGCTTCAAAATTATTTCAGCTATAGATTAGTTTAGTCTCATTGACACAAGCAGCATTTTACCGTGTGAGCATGAGGGCTGGCAAGGGGCATCACACTATCTACTTTTTTTAAACTTTTATTTGAATTGTCCTTTACAGTATGTCTCCACAGAGCAACACGGCGCATTGCACTGCAGTGTGGTGACACGCTTTCCCATCCTGTGCACTGTGGTAAAATACAATGCCACACCATACATTACACCACCACTGTTTCCACTGTCTTTGCACTGATCTGCTGTTTTTTTTTTTGCAGAAACAACGCAAGTCATTGCATATAGTGAAACTGTACCCTTTGGGTTTCAACAGGCATTGAGGCTTTACTGCCTGGCTTGTTGCAACTCTGATCTCAACATGTTTCGTCAGATTTTGTAACGGAAGTGACGTTTTGCTACACCCGCCGTCGTCCACAGGAAGGATACCGTGAGAAGGCGGCAAGAGGACATCTTGTTACACCCCCTGGAGTTTTGCATTTTGCTTATTTTTAACGGTAAACTGAGCTTGTATACTGAAATACAGTACTTAAAAATCTGTCTGTATTGGCTTTGAATTTTAAAAGCAGCAGTAAACCACCCGATCTCGCAGGTTTGCTAATCTGACAGAACACAGCTGCTTTGAAAAATCCAACATTAAAATCAGAACCCTGGCTCCCTGCTGATGGTGGCTTGCATGTGGATTTTGTGAACATAAGTGGAATTTTGAACTAAAGTGGAGGGTTAAACAGGAGTTGTGCTTTTAACTGCTTCTGCTTGCAAGTGTTTTTTTTTTTTTTTTTCCTCTATTTGATACGTTTTCTATTGGTTTAAAAAAATTCCTCCTTCTGACACTTAAACAGTGTTTTTTTTTTCTTTCTGCAAATTAAGGCGAGTGGTTACTTGTTCACAGGTGAGTGTGTGTCTGTACAAACTCTCCTAGGAGCTGGTGGCTCCCTGATGATGGTGGATTGCATGAGTTGAAAGCAAGAGTTAGGACAGGAGTCTTTTTAAACTGTGAGTAACATCTTAAACTTCCTACAAGTAATTATATTGTAAATGGGCAATGAGTGCTTGCAGGGTTGAATGTCTTGCTCGGTGCCCAGTGTGCCACATATATACAGAATCGGTGCAACAGCTCCAGGATGGATACCACTGTAACAGATGTGAGCAGGTTGCCCTTCTGGAAGCTCGCATTGGTGATCTGGAGGAGCAAGTTGCAACACTGGGCAGAAAGGACAACCTTGAAAGGGGTCCTCTGCTTGCTAAGCAAGTGGTCAGTAGGGTTGATGTGGAGGGGCAAGTCAGAATTATTAGCTAGGAAGATGGGTTCATGTAGTTAAGGGGAGTGGAAGGAGTGGAAGGGGCTTGCAGAAAAGGCCAGTCCTGTATTTGTGCATTAGAACAAATTTTCCAAGTTAGGTGAAGATGTGGGGGTGGCAAACAGAGGTGGCAGCCCTAGATGTCACTGCTACTCCATAACAGCCGAGAGATCAACCCAACTAGTAGAGGTGGTGAGGAGTGCAGGTAGGCCTAGACAGATGGTGGTAATAAGGGCTTCTATAATCAGGACTGATTCATTTGTTGCCAAGATCTCCTCAACCAAATGTTTGCCGTCTCCCTGGTGCCAGGGTTAGGCATGTGGACCGGGTGGATAAATTACTGGGAGGGGCTGGGCATGACCCAGCTGTCTTAGTCCACGTTGGAACCAATGACATTATACATTAAAGGTGGAGGCTCCTTGAGAATCAATTTAAAGAACTAGGCTGCAAGATGAAGGGAAGGACATCCAAAGGTGATATTCTCTGAAATATTGCCTGTGCCATGTGCAACACGGGAAATGCTGGGGGAGATTAGAGAGCTGAATGCATGGCTAAAGACCTGGTGTAGAAAGGAGGGATTTGGGTTTCTAGAGCACTGTGCTGACGAGCATATATAGGTTGCACCACAATGAAAAAAGACTGTTTGCACTCGAATTGAAGGGGGTCTGCTGTGCTGGGGGAGAAGTTTTTGGGAAGGCTGGGGGAATATTTAACCTCCCTGGCGGTATGATTCTTTCAGATTTTAGGTGCTGAAAGCGGTACAATTATTTGCAAGGAAATTTGGCATTTTATACTGTAGGCTTGTAATTCTTAGGAATAACTCACTAAAATCTGACCAAACAAGAGTCTAATAGGCATCCCGGGTATGACATTTTTTTAAAACAAAATTGTAAATTATAATATTATAATAAAAATTATTCAATGTAATCAAATCAAAATCACTGAAATTTGCTCGGTTGCAGAATTGTCGCTGTCATTATTTTTTTTTTTAAGCCGAATTTCCCCACAAATCGATATCTCTCAATTCTGCAAGTGATTCTGATTTATTATCGCTGTTTTCTAGCTGCTCTAAAACTATTTTTGGCATAAAGGGACACTTTTGGTTCCTATGGGCAATCTACAGTTTGCAGGGAGAAAGAACAGTTTTTATTATGTAAAAGTACATGTAGGGCACTGGGCAGACCACTAGGGACAAGGGGGTGTGTATTTTTTACATACAGTACTGTAATCTATAAGATTACAGTGTACTGTATGTAATGTGTTTGTTTACATTTTTTTTTCTTTAAAATATTTTATTGGTATTTTGGAGTAAATATGTAAACAGATAAAAATACAATATAGCAATATTTAGGAACAGAATCATATCCTATATGAGAAAAGAATATTGACAATATAAATACTTATAGCATAAAACCAAAGTAAACAGAAATCTATGTAAAGGTGGCTTCTAAATTATTAATTTGTAAAGGTTGTGAAGTAAATTTCGGAATATATGAAATTAAAGTATAATTGTCATATTTAAATTACGAGAAATAGAGGGAGGGAAAAGAACGGTGGAAAGGAGAGAGGGGGGGGGAGATAAATAGTGAAAGAAGCAAGAGGTCGTCCAATAATATTCATTATCGTTATGGCATAAAAATCATACGTCGTTTAAGCCAGTGAAGGTTGAAGCGATAAAGTTCTGAATTCAGTAGATTCAGTAAAGAGTGTCCAGCAAGCCCATGTTTCATGAAAAATTTTGTGGGAGAGTCTTTAGCTTGTAGAATTAGGTCTTCCATTTCGGCAATTGTATTGATCCGTTGGAACCATTCGGACAAGCTAGGAGGAGATGTCTTTCCAATGTGTAGGTATGCAAAGTTTGGCTGCGTTATATTAAATGTATTATTATACTATTTTTGTAGATATGAGGTAAAGATGTGTGATGAAGTAGGTATTGAGCTGCGTTGAAATTTGGAGAATATGTCGTGACGAGAATAATAATGCAGTGTATTTCCTTCCAGAATGTTTGTATAATGGGGCAGTCCCACCAAATGTGTAGGAGAGTTCCTAGTGAATTTTTACAACTCCAGTAGGTGGGGTGATAGGGTTGAATGTATGGATGATATAAGGTGTCCTATACCATCTTGAATAGAGCTTATAGCCATTTTCTTGAGTCAGGACATTCATTGAGCCTTTATGTATGTATCTAAAAATGTGAGTCCAGTCATTGAGAGAAAGATCTAAATAAAGTTCTTTTGTCCAGTGTTTGGCAATGTCATCTTCCATTGGGTTAATGTCAGAAAATAATAATGTGTTTTTGATATCAGGTGTTTTTGAGGAGTAGAATTAGTACACAGCATTTCAAAGGTCGTTTTTTTGTCTATGCCACGATGAGGTCGATTCAGAATTGAGTAGTGTATCCTTAATAATATCGTAATCCAATGTTGAAATTTGGAAGTCAGGGTTTTTAAGACAGAAGGTGGCATAAGGGATAAAATTACCATCTTTGAAGAATAATTCTGCCCTCAATGAGGAGGCTGAGGCAGTAACTTGAGGAATCGAATCTGAGGTGTTAAGAAAAATATTAGGGTGTACAGGGACCGGTGACATGGGACTCGTAGGAGAAGAGATATCAAATTTGGAACACATTGATCTAAATATTTGTAGTGTGGGGCCTGTGAGGGGGTGTTTTTCGCGAGGTTTTTTTTCGAGGGATAGTCCAAGGAAGTTGGTGTAATGGGGTTTTGGAGGACAATTTTTCGAGGTTTACCCAGTCTTTAGTATTATTATGAATGTGCCAGTCAACAATACGGGATAGGTGGCAGGACCAGAAATATTTTTGTATGTCTGGCAAACCTGCACCTCCCAATAGTTTAGGGTTGGTTAGTTTATTCCATTTGATCCTAGGTTATTTGGAGATCCAAATAAATTTAAAGCACAATTTTTTATGAGGTAAAGAAAGAACTAGGTAGTTTGATTGGGATGGTTTGCAAGAGATAGAGAATTCTAGGGAGGACATTCATTTTAATTATAGCTATTCTTCCAGACCAGGAAAAGATGTATTTTTCCCATTTTAGGAGGTCTTCTTGGACAGATTTAGGGAGTGGAAGAAAATTATTAGAGTATAAGTCTTTTAAGTTATGGGGAATTCGTATGCCGAGATAAGAAAGGGTTTGTTCTTCCCATTTGAATAGAAAATTCTGTTTGCAGAGGGAAACTAAATTGTTTTTCAAAGAGACATTTAAGGCTCGGTTTATTAAAATTGATTTGTAAATTAGAAATTAAAGAAAAGAATGAAAAATCTTTCAATAGATTGGGTATAGTAAGGAGAGGTTCTGCTAAAAATAGTAGAATGTCATCCGCATACGCGGCTACTTTGTATGTTTTTTTTTTGTTAATTTCAATGCCTTTGATATCTGGATTTGATCTAATTTTTCTGAGAATGGGTTCTAAAGTTAGTATAAATATAATGGGAGATAGGGGACAACCCTGGCGAGTCCCGTTCGACACGGAGAAAGCATCCGACAAGTGTCCGTTAACTTTTATTCTTGCAGTGGGTGTTGAGTAGAGAGCAAGTATAAATTTCAACATGCGTTCACCAAATCCGATTGCCTTTAGCGTCTGACATATAGTCCCATGCAACTCTATCAAATGCCTTCTCGGCGTCGAGTGATAGGAAAAAAACAGGTTTAGAGTGGTTTGTCAACCAGTGATGGATGTTTATGGCTTTTTGAGTATTGTCCCTGGATTCTCGTCCAGGAACAAAGTCCACTTGGTCTAGGGATACCAAATTAGGGATTAAGGGTAATAAACGGTTTGAAATAATTTTGGCATAAAGTTTCAGATCAACATTAAGTAGAGAAATGGGTCTATAATTAGATACTAATAGTTTGTCTTTATCAGGTTTCGGAATCATCGTGATGTGGGCTTCTAGGAGGTCTCTATTATTAGGGAGGGATTGGTCCGAAATGGAGTTAAACGCTTTTAAAAAGTGGTGAAGAGTTGTATCCGTAAAGGATTTATAGTAACTGACCGATAGGCCATCAGGGCCGGGACATTTACCCGTTTTAAGTTGTTTGAGGGCCAATTTAGATTCATCCCATTCAATCGGACGTTCCAAATATTCGGCTTCTAGTTTTGAAATTGGTTTGGGACTATAAAGTGAAAGGAAGTCAGTAATTAATTTTTTTCTATGAGTGATTTGATCAGAGGATGGATTTGCAGAAATGTTATATAGTTCAGAATAAAAGTTTTTGAATTGAGTGGCAATGTCTGAAGAAGAAAATAATTTTTTGCCCGAAGGGTCACGTATGGAATGGAAGGTCGAATTTGCTTTTTTAGCTCTCAGAGCTCTAGCAAGCAATTTTCCTGATGTTACCAGATTCATAGAAAAGTTTGCGTTGTAAAATGAACTTTCGTTTAGTTATTTTTCCCAATTCATCAAGTAGGAGTTCCCTAGTCTTAAGAAGTTCTGTGGTATGTGTGAAAGGGTTAGTGGCGCTGTCCCACACCCTATAGGTCAAAAGGGTATAAGTGTCAGTGTATTGACTAGTAAGATAGGTACTGCAAATTATGAATATACAATAGAGTGCAACAATATTATAACAACATTGAATAAATGGTATGTGTGAAAGGGGTAGTGGCGCTGTCCCACACCCTATAGGTCAAAAAGGATATAAATGTCAGTATATTGACTAGTTACATAGGTACTGCAAATTATAAATATGCAATAGAGTGCAACAATATTATAATAAACATTTGGTGATAAAGTGCAAAGTGCAAACTTAGTAATAAAAAGTACAGTCCATGAAATTGCAAAAATCCAAACATATATCACGTTGATAGATGTGCAGTAATCTTAGATGTAGATTTCTGGTGAGTGGGGAACCTGGTGGGGGAGCACCGGACCACAGCGTTACCACGAACTTACACCTTTTTTGATGGAAATCTACATCTAAGATTACTGCACATCTATCAACGTGATATATGTTTGGATTTTTGCAATTTCATGGACTGTACTTTTTATTACTAAGTTTGCACTTTGCACTTTATCACCAAATGTTTATTATAATATTGTTGCACTCTATTGCACCTATAGGGTGTGGGACAGCGCCACTACCCCTTTTACACATACCATTTATTCAATGTTATAATATTGTTGCACTCTATTGTATATTCATAATTTGCAGTACCTATCTCACTAGTCAATACACTGACACTTATACCCTTTTGACTTATAGGGTGTGGGACAGCGCCACTACCCCTTTCACACATACCATTTATTCAGGTACTTCACTCGTGAGGTATCTTATTCTGGGGGGCTGCAGTCCTTAACACATTTCTTCCTAAGCGCACTTTCTCACTTGTTCATTAAGAAGTTCTGTATGTATTTCCGTCGCTAAAGAACGCTTATGTTTACTTTCAAGTACATGGATTTTGTCAGCTAAAGTAGCTAAAAGAGCTTGCCTAGTTTTCCTACGTTTTGAAGCTGTAGCGATGAATACGCCCCTAATGACACATTTGTGGGTCATCCAGAGAGTTAATGGATGTATATCAGGGGATGTTTTCTGTAAAAAATTGTGTTAAGCGTGAGTTTGTGATGAAAGTTTAAAGGGTCATTAAGAAGAGTTATCCAATCGCCAGATGAATGGATTATTGACCATTTTGGAGAGTGTGATGGAAATTGAGATTGGGTGGTGGTCTGATAAAATCCTAGGTTCAATTGATGCTGAGATTAATGTATCAAGATTTGTTTGCTCTAAAAAGTAGTCTATTCTGGTATAAGTATTATGTGGGGGGGGGGGGGGATGTATAATCTTTAGTGGTTGGGTGTAGTTAGACCTTTTAATAGATTTTTAACTGATCAAAGAGCAGAATAGGGTAAAGTTGATGAGCCTGCAGATATGTCCATTAGGGGGTCAAGAGCTATATTAAAATCACCTCCCAATATCAGTAAACCCGATTGAAAAGAGCTTAGATGGTATTCCTGATAAATGGAATTTGTTTGTTCGTGACATAAATGTTAGCCAAAGTAATATTTCTGTTGTAGAGGGAGCCTTTTAGAAAAATGAGGACGTGACGTGCGCGAGGAGGAGGGAGGTGCCGGGGTGCTCTATGGCTGCCGCAACAAGGATCCGACTGCTCGGCGAAGCACAGCATGAGAGGCTGGAGCAGAGCGAGGAGTGAGCGGAAGATCATCCCTGCCTGCCCGCGACCCCCCGGCAATCGCTAGATGCGGAAGATGCAGCAAAAAAGTCCCGGGCGAACCTTGATTGGCGTGCACTAAATGCAGCTACCTCCGAGCAGCAAGCCTGGGAGATCGAATGCTACGTCAGGAGGCATCTGGGAAACACGCAGTCCGGTAGCTGATCGGAAGGAAATCCAAAGGACGGGTGAGGCGCTCATTGAGCCGAGATCGGACGGGGAGACCCCCCCCCCCATCTCCTTCAACTCCCCTTTATTGACATTGGTCACCCAGGAGTAAAATAATAATAATAATGATTAAAGCAATGTGTGGAAGAATGGTCTAAGTAACCAAGTATGCCTTTCTAAGAGGAAGTATATAACTTGTGACTTGTGACTCTGAAAGGGGTAGGGGGAAGTGTAAAGTCTGGAATATAAACAAGGAGATTGCTGGCCCTCATAGCACTCTGGGAAGGAAAGTAAAACAGAAGAGGAGCACGGAGTGCAATCGGGGCTAAGCAAAATACCCTACTAAGTAAAACGGACCCTTAACCCATAAACATTCCTAGGACAGAAAAGGCACAATTAAAAATAACAGCCAAGTGGGACGTATGTAACGCAGGTTGCTTCTATTAGAGCTCAAAATAAGCTCAGGCCCAGCCAACAAATGGTACAAAGTCCAAAGAATATATTTACCCGCTCCTACGAGAGTGGACGCAGGAGTGTAAAGTAAGGAAGAGCTCTGACTGCTCAGAGGGATAAGCGAAGACATTTAAAGTAAACAATGGGAAGTAACTGTCCGAGAGTTGCACGGGGACAGCGTGGGGTCACCGGTGCGCTTTGCCTCCTGAGCTTGGTTAGAACTGAGGTTTTGTGAAAATACTGCATAAAATAAAGGATAATCTCAACATCAGTTTAGGACCTGTAAAGCCTCCCCAAATTCGGAGTTCCCTTAACACTCTAAAGACAGAAAGCTGAAAGGGAACAGTGGAGCTAAAGGGATATCTGGGGTCCTCTAAAACTTCTATAAGCAAAGTTAACGGCATCCCCCAAAACCCCCCCAAACAAAAAAAAAAGTGGAGTTGCAAAAGGGGTAAAACCGGAAACCACGAGGTATCAAAAGGGACTGCGGAACAGTAGATAAGAGAAGAAATGTGGGCTCCGCGACCTGACTCTCTGATTATAGGGGAAGTTTTAAGGAAAGCTAACCTCCCTAGAATAGACAACGACGTAGCTGAAAATGTAGACAGACCTATTACCGAGGAGGAAATAAGGAGAATTCTAATAAACTCGGCCAAAGGGAAAAGCCCTGGGCCCGACGGCTTTACGATCAGGTACCTACAAAGCTTTTGGAACCATTTTGATTCCAAGACTATGTCAGTATTTCAATGGATTAGGGTCCGACTACAAATTAAGCAGGGAGGCC
Organism: Rana kukunoris; assembly: GCA_029574335.1. Taxonomy (NCBI): domain Eukaryota; kingdom Metazoa; phylum Chordata; class Amphibia; order Anura; family Ranidae; genus Rana; species Rana kukunoris. Next base: position 96,442,764 of record CM056058.1, on the reverse strand, counting down.
TCGACAGCAAACATCACAGTCATACAAAAGGAGGGGAAAGACAATACGCTGTGCTCGGGAGTTAGGCCAATCTCACTACTGAAAGTGGATATAAAGATTTATGCTAAGATCCTGGCAGAGCGTATGAAGGAGACAATGACGGGCCTGGTCCATCCTGACCAGGTATGTTTTTATCAAATTTTCCATCCTCTGCTTTTGATTGGGGTTGTGTGTCCTGCCCTGATTCCTCTAGTCTGCTGTGGTCATATTCGCTTTCCAGGGTTGTCTCTCCTTTTGAGCGATTCGCATTTACCTCCCCTGTTTTTTTTTTTACTACCCCGGGGCTTTTGGGGTTTCCCTCTTGTGTCATGTACTGCTGTATTGAGCTGGTCCCGGCATTATTTTTCGGTGTTTTTGAGGCAGCGCCTCTCGTCGACCTGCTCATTTTAGTTTTGTTTGTCCGTCTAATTCTCTTCCCCAGTTTGCCACTAGGGGCATACACTAAACCACCCTATTCCCCCCTGTTCCAGCTCTTTCCAACCTCCGCTGGTGTTTGTTCTCTTTGTTCCCTCTTCTCTCCTCCTCCAACTACTGGGCCTTATGGGACCCCCGTATTTTCAAATGCAGAGGATTAGGCTGATATGGTTGAGTCATGCAGTACTTGATGGTATATGATTATGCCCCTCCCTACTTATTTTGTACTTTGATTATTTTGTGGTCAAATCCGAGAATCAGAGTCAGGCCGCGGAGCCCACATTTCTTCTCTTATCTACTGTTCCGCAGTCCCTTTTGATACCTCGTGGTTTCCTGCTTTACCCCTTTTGCAACTCCGCTTTTAATTTTTTATTTTTTTGTTTGGGGGGATGCCGTTAACTTTGCTTGAACTCGAGGATCGACTATATCCTCATAGATCAGACTCCGAGAGTGGGTAGTAGAAACAGGTATAGAAGCTACGACATTATCTGACCATGCTCCTATAACCATGAAACTGAATCTATCCGACCGGAAAACAAACCCACCAGAGTGGAGATTAGACAAGAGCCTACTGGGGGATGAAGAAATAGTAAAAAGAGTACAGGAGGAACTAGAAATGTACTTTCTCGAATGATACGGAGAGGATCTCCAGGGCCACACGTTGGGAAGCCCACAAAGCTTACATTAGGGGAATATTTATTAGGGAGGAAGCCAGGAAAAAAGAAAAAACAAGGATACTAAAGGAAACAGCGACCAAAATCTTAAAATTGGAACAGGAACATAAAAAGAGGCCAAAAAATAGAAATATGCCATAAATTAATACTTAAAAGAGATGAGTATAGAGTACTCACAGAACAAGAAATTAAGAAAGAATTAAATAGCATTGAAAGAGAAAGATACATATGGGGGACAAACCCAGTAAATCCCTTGCTAGAATGGTACAGAAAAAGGCAGGAACTATATAGAAAAAAGAACGGGGACCTGGTATACAACACCAAAACATAGCAGAAGAGTTTAGAAGATACTACGAGGGCCTATACAATGTGAAACAAAAGAACTGGAACCCTGGAGAAAAAGAGGCAAATATAGGGGAAGTTTTAAGGAAAGCTAACCTCCCTAGAATAGACAACGACGTAGCTGAAAATTTAGACAGACCTATTACCGAGGAGGAAATAAGGAGAATTCTAATAAACTCGGCCAAAGGGAAAAGCCCTGGGCCTGACGGCTATACGATCAGGTACCTACAAAGCTTTGGAACCATTTTGATAACAAAACTATGTCAGTATTTCAACGGATTAGGGTCCAACTACGAATTAAGCAGGGAGGCCTCGACAGCAAACATCACGGTCATAGAAAAGGAGGGGAAAGACAATACGCTGTGCTCAGTATTTAGGCCAATCTCGCTACTGAACGTGGATATAAAGATTTATGCTCAGATCCTGGCAGAGCGTATGAAGGAGACAATGACGGGCCTGGTCCATCCTGACCAGGTAGGATTCATACCAGGGAGGGAGGAGAAGGACAACGGGGTGAGGGCACTCCTAATCCTTGGGCAAATCAAAGAAAATGGAGCACCCAGTCTACTCCTGTCAGTAGACGCGGAAAAAGCGTTTGACAGGGTAGACTGGGGGCTCATGATGCAAATATTAGAAAATGTTGGGATAGGCCCAAGGATGAGGGAGAGGATTAAATCTCTGTACCACCACCCCCGAGCAAGAGTGAAAATCAATGGATACCTATCGACACCTTTTAAAATGAGAAACTGGACCAGGCAGGGATGTCCCCTGTCCCCCCTCCTTTTTGTGTTATCGCTAGAGCCTTTGTTGCCAATGATATGCAACGACCACAACATCAAGGGGGTAAGAGCAGGAGAAGAGCATAAATTAGCCGCGTTTGCGGACGATGTTCTATTTTTTGTGAGGGACCCAAGATCCACGTTGCCTCATTTATTGGCCAACATTAAACAATATGGAGAGATCTCCAATTTTAAGATGAATGTGTCCAAGACTGAAATTCTAAACATAAATATTAATGAAGTTGAAGAACAATTCATCAAAAAAAGTGTACAACTTCACCTGGCAGAAAGATAAATTATCTGGGAATAAAATTAGCAAAATCTCCAGAAAAAAATATATAGATTAAATTATATCCCTCTATTAGAGGAAATAAAAGGCAAAATTAAGAACTGGCCGATCTCCTGGTTTGGAAGGATAAATATAGTAAAAATGATATTAATGCCAAAAATCCTGTATAGGTTTCAGATGGCCCCAGTTGCCGTACCACAATTCTACTTTAAAACACTCAACTCCTTGCTATTAAATTGCATATGGAAGAAAAAAAAAACACAGGATCTCTCTCCAGGTATTAAAACGGGAAAAAAATGGAGGATTAGCAGTCCCGGATATAAGAGTATTATAATGCCTCGGTAATCTCCGGCATAATAGAATGGGCCAAAGGAAATCACGATAAAGATGGGTTAACATTGAATGTACACTTGCAAGGACACAATTGGGTAGAACAATATGGAATCCTCCACATTTTAGAAGGGTGCATGCAACTACACATGAAATCACGCGGATAGCACTAAGGATATGGGACAGAATACACAAACAGCTAGGATTAGAATATAATTCACCACTAATAGATTTAAAAGACAACTAATTTTTTGCACCAGGACTTAAAGGAGAGGGTGGGAATTGAATTAAAAATAGAATTCGGGTAAAAGATATCACTCAAAAGGGAAAAATTATGTCACTTCAAGAGATTAAATCTAAGATAGATTTCACAGGGTGGAATGAATGGAGATACCTGCAGCTATCCTCCATCAGGAGTCTTCCGGGCTCCTTAAGGGAACAGAAGGAGTTAACTCCACTGGAACATCTGTTTAGCCGAAAACTCAAAAGGAAATATTTCAAAAATACATAAATTCCTGATGAGGGCGGAGGAACTGGGGACACCCAGGTATATCCAAAAATGGTAAAGAGAATTTGAAAGCACTAGGAGAAAAACGACTGTAGAAAGAATTATCAATTTAACCCATTCGTCAGCAATATATGTAAGAACTGCCGAGATGAATTTTAAACTCATGACCGGTTGGTACGTCACCCCAGATATAATCAGCAAATATAAAGGCAGTCTGCTGATTGCTGGAGAGGTTGTTCAACTAAGGGGGACAATGGCCCACCTGTGGTGGAACTGCCCCAAGATCAAAAGATACTGGAAAAAAATTCTAGCTCTTATCAAGGAAATGACAAAAAAGAGATCGTAGAAGACCCTTGGGTCGTCCTCTTCCATGGGGGGGCCGATCCTATAAAAGAATATAAAAAAAACTGATACCACACCTCCTCAATGCTGCAAAAAGGTTAATACCCAAGAAATGGAGGGAAAAGGAAAGCCCTCAGGTTTGGGAGTGGATCGACGCGGTAGAGGAAACACATAGGAGAGAGGAGTTGAGACTCGGAGGGGAGGAAAACAAAGGGTAATAAGAGACAAATGGGGTACATGGAAGGAATTTAAATAAAAACCTGAAGTTTCGCAGAAAACTTAAGAGTGAGATAAAAGAATAAAGCGTGAGGGGACCACCTGGGGGGGGGGTGAGACTGTGGAATGACGAGAGGGAGGGCGGGGGGGGATTGGGAGGAATATCCACATGTAATTTTTTTTTCCAGTAAAAAAAAAAAAACATATATACACCGAAATATTAAGGAGATGAGAAGCTTCAAGTGATGCGACGACTACAGGGGGAAGCGAAGGGCGGAAGGGTCTATGAGCTGTCTGACAGTTTGTACCCTGGTCTAGTCTGATGTGGAAAAAAAAAGAAAAATGTAGCGTCCTTCAGTATCTATTAAGGTGTCTTGAACTTGTAGGGGACAATTTTTAGAAATAAAAATGGAGACTCCTTTTGTTTTAGTATTAGGGTTAGTGGCGTGATATGTTGATGTATATAAATTACGATATTTTGGGACATTGTCAGATTTAAAATGGGTTTCCTTTAAAAAAAACATCAGCTTTTGCCTTCCGTAACAGTAGTAACAATTTAGATCTCTTTTCAGGAATATTTAAACCTTTAATATTCAAGGAATATAAATTGACCATTTTGAGTAGAGGACGAATTTGTATGAGAATACGACATTCTATCTTAAGAATAAAGTTCTTTCACCTTATTTATCTTTTTTCTAAAAGTGTGTGTGTGTGCGTGTGAAAAAAAAAGAATTAAGGGGAGGGGGAGAAGTTATCAAGGGAGGGTTAGATGGGTAAGAGGAACGTTTTTAAAAATAAAATACCACGGAGAAAACTGTATTGTTTTGTTTTTCTTTACCGTATATATTAAACAAGGTAGGGAACAGGATAAAGTAAGGGATATATATCAAAAGAGAACACCCAGCACTCTATCACTGTGTGGGGGTTGAAGAAACTATCACCAGAAGAAACTAAACAACGGAGCAGCATTCCGCCGCTACAGCTTTGTATCAATAAGCAAATAAAATCAATAGAGGGAGAAATAAGAAAATAGAAAATGATAGCAATATAATGTGTTAGTAATTTATAGAGGGTATTAAAGAAAAGCTGACGTAAATGTGAGGTGGCTGTGAATAAAAAATTAAGCACTGAATTGGAAAACCATTCAAGAGTTTCAGTAGTGACAGGAAAAAAGGGGAAACAACATAAAACTTTGTATGAAAATAAAGAAGTGTTACTTAAAAAGTAATTGAACGAGTAGGGAACGTTATCATATATAAAAGATTATGAGGAGGGGCCTGCGGAAAAATGAGGGAATGAGTAATTGACACATTAAGTCAAAAAAAAAAAAATGCTTGTTACTTTCTTATTTCCCTTCTTTTACTGCCCTCTCTCTCCCATCTCCCCCACTCTCCTCTCAAAAGTAAGAAAAATATCAAGAGAGTTGGCTACATGTTAATATGTCATTTAGTAAACAATTAGTCTGGTGTTAAAGCGGATCTCCACCCTAAAGTGAAGATCCGCTGATCGGAACCCTCCCCCCTCCGGTGTCACAATTGACACCTTTCAGGTATCTGCAACCACTTCCGGCCCGCAGTCTCGGGCAAAAGTCAGGTTTTTTGGCGACATCCCGTCGCCCCTCCGTTGTGTGCTGGGAACTCTCGGCTCCCAGCACACAGCGGGAGCCAATCGGCGAGCGCAGCGCGACTCGCGCATGCGCCGTAGGGAACCGGGCAGTGAAGCCGGAGCGCTTCACTTCCTGGTTCCCTCACCGTGGATGGAGGAGGGAGCAGCAGGGTGACGAGCGATCGCTCGTCCTCTGCTGTGGACGCCGCTGGACTCCAGGACGGGTAAGTGTCCTAATATTAAAAGTCAGCAGCTGCAGTATTTGTAGCTGCTGGCTTTTAATATATTGTTTTTAATGGGCCATCTGCTTTAAGTAACAAATCTTTTAGAGCAAAAGAGGAAATTATTTCATGACAATGGGTGAAGATATGTGTTTTAAAATTAAATCAAGAGAGGTGAATATAAAAAATAGAGGAAATTCAAGGAAACTAAAATGAAAACACAACAAATAATTAATAATCAGTATTCTAAAAACGAACCCCTCGAGGATTAAAAATAAAGATGCATTTGGGTCCAGAAAAATCAATCTAAGTAAGTAAATGGTAAATAAAAAGATCTGTATGTTAATAGATTGAGAAAACATGAACCCAAAAGACATTTTCATACCAGGTATAAAGATCTGCTTTAGAATATGTAAAACAACGGGACTATATGAGTACAAATAGAAAAGATAGTGACCGTAGACACCAGTATTTGTGAAGGGATCTCTGAGTGCGTGGAGGGTCAGTCGAATAGGAGCGGAAGCTTTATGGTGGTGATTTAACATTGTCTCTATGAAGAACTTGGTATGTGATGTTGCTTGAGTCTTTACTGAGCCAGATTTACGTGGTTATATATCTTGCTTACTGTGCAGTTCTGCTCACTAGTCACTGAAAGGCACATCAATTACAGGAGGCGTGTATTACTTTCAATAGCCGTGACGTGATTTTCTCGAGCTGGGAGATTTTAGTCGGGTCTGAACAGGAACCACGTGGTGTAGTTGAACATCTGCCAACAGTAGGAGAGTGTCTCCTACGTAGACTGGCAGCTTGTGTCTCCATGGTTTCAGCAGAGCCTTGATCTTTCTTCTTGTACGCGTGGCGATACTCCGCAGACCAGTCAGGTACATCAATCATTGGTAAATTAAGTGCGTCACAGAAGGACCTAAGGTCTTCAGGCACTCTTAACAAGGCAGTGCAACCTTGATATGTAGCAGACAGTGCAAAAGGGAATTTCCATTTATAAACCATGTTTTTACTGCAGAGAAGTTCAAGTAATGGTTTCAGATCTCTTCTGTTCTTTAAAGTAATGCTAAAAAGGTCCTGGAAAATTTGGATATGTGCTCCATTATATGAAAGATTGTATTTGGCTCTGGCATTTTTAAGGATTTCTTCTTTCAATCTGTAGTCCATTAAGCAACAAATTACATCCCTGGGAGGATCTGTGGGTCTCCCCTTTGCTTTAAGAGCTCTATGAAGGCGTTCCATACCAATAATGGTTTGCACAGGTCTATCTAGGATTCCATTAAATAATTCAGTGATGTCAAAAAGACGATCGTTGTCAATTTCTGCAGGTAAACCTCTGACACGCAAGTTATGTCTTCTACTTCTATTTTCCAAATCTTCTGTATGGCGATGTAGGTCCCTTAATTGCATTGTATGAGCATCCACTTTGATAGCTATGCGTTTAAGTACAGTGTCATGTTGCGCAGTGGATATTTGCACTTCTTGAACGCGGTTAGCTATATTGCGTATGTCAATGCGCAGTTCTGCTATGGCAGCCGAAAGCATTTCTTTAATATCAGCAGCCACTGATTTAAGGTCCAGTAAGCTGGGTTGTATTGTAACATAGTTGTCTCCTGATATTTCGGTCACCATACCGATCCGGTAATGGATGTAGATGGTAATAAAATTTCAGGCAGGAATCAATATGGGGGAAACGAGCGTTACCAGTAGGGTTGAGATGTCTCCTCCAAAATCTTCAAATGACCTCAATAAAGGTAATCGCTGGATTCAGCAATGTCTTACGAATCCGATTGTATGTCTAAGATGGAGCAATCGTTGTAATGGTCCCTCCGGTTTTGAAAAAACAAGCTGCAGCAGCGGGAGCTGTGCAGTTAGGCAGCCATCTTCAAGCGAGGTCAAACCACGCCCCCCGTTTGTTTACATTTTTTAATATGGTGCCGTTCTCCGCCCCCCGTGCATCATAACGTCGCAGGTAATGGAGCTCGGCAGCACAGAGGCACTGTGTGAATCAAGCGAGGACCCGCTCGCTCACACAGCGCAGATGCATCGCAGGAACAAGGTAAGTAAACCCTGTCTGTGCCCTCTGCGAGGCAAGCCCGAGTCTGACCCTGGGTTACCGATCGCAGCATAAAAATGTAACCCCGAGTCAGACTCTGGAAAACCGCCAGGGGGTTTAAATTAGGATTGAGGGGGAGGGTAAACTAGAAATACATTGGAACACAGGTCAGTTGGGGGTCAGACATCAATAGAGTGGAATGGGGATAGATGGAGGAGGGTTATGGCAGGTGAGTTTCCATGTTGCAAACAGCCATTTGAAACTATAGTGCAATTTGTACTAAAACACCAGAGAAAAGTGTAATGCTATAAAGGTATTTATTCCCTAAATAGCTTCCTTTACCTTAGTGCAGTCCTCCTTCACTTACTTCATCCTTTTTGCTTTTAAATGTCCTTTCTTCTGAGAAATGCTCACTTCCTGTTCTGTCTGTAACTCACCACCGTAATGCAAGGCTTTCTTCCTGGTGTGAAGAAAGCCTCTTGGGGGAGGGGGCGAGCAGCAGTGTCGGTACGCCCACTAACACACAACTCCTTTTTCTATCTGCAAAGTAGAGTGTCCTGACTTGCCTGCTCGCCCACTCCCCCCCCCCTCAAGAGGCTTTCAACATATCGGGGAGAAAGCCTTGCATTATGGTGTGTAGTTAGACAACAGGAAGTGAGCATTTCTCAGAAGGACATTTAAAAGCACTAAGGTAAAGGAAGCTATTTAGTGTAAAAATGTTTTCCTTTACAACCCCTTTAAAATTTGTTCACCAATGCCAGAAGTCTGCCAAGCAAAATAGGTGAGTTTGGAAGCTCTGGTGCATGAGAGCAATGATGTAATCGGTATTGCTGAAACTTGGCTTCAGTCCTCACATGACTGGGCTAGTAATATTCCTGGCTATGCACTCTTTCGGAGAGACCGGGTAAAAAGGAAAGGTGGGAGGGGGTCTGTCTCTATGTGAGAAGTGATCCCAAAGCAAGCATGAAAGAGGACATGGTTGATGGGGAGTGAGTCTGAAGCATTATGGATGGAACTGCCTATAGATGTGCTTAGTTCAAAGTTAATCATTGGTGTTTGTTTTAGACCACCCAATGTTAACAAGGAGGTGCAGACTCTGCTCCTTGCACAGATTGAAAAAGCTGGGAAAGTGATGGGGGATTTTAACTACCCAGAAATTGACTGGAGTAATGGCACTGCTGGGACAGTTAAAGGGCAGAAATTTACAAACCTATTGCAGGACAATTTTATGGTCCAGTTTGAGGCCCAAACTAGGATTGATGCTCTGTTGGACCTGCTACCTGGTAACCTCAAACCATGCAGAGCGTATTACTAATGTTCAGATAAAGGAACATGATTTTAATACATACAGGAAAGATAAACACTTAGGCCTGGATCCACAAAGGCTTTACGCCAGTGTATCTCCAGATACGCCGCCATAATTTCAAATGTGTGCCGTCGTATCTTTGCGCCGATTCTCAAGCAAGATACGCCGAAAAACATGGCTTCAGTCGTCCGGCGTAACTTGCCTACGCCGGCGTATGGTGGGCGTATAGTTACGCTGGACGTATTCGGCGTTCCCATTACAAATATGCAAATGTGCAAGATACGCCGATTCTCGAACGTAGATGCGCCCGTCGCTGTAAGCTACGCCGTTTACTTAAGGCGTAAAGTTACCCCTGCTATGAGGCGCAGCCCATGTTAAGGTATGGACATTGGAACAGCCGGCGAATTTTACGTTGTTTACTTAAGGCGTATGTGAATGTGCTGGGGCGTAAGTTGCACTCGCAGTGTTCGACGTATCTTCGTTATTCTAGCCGGCGTAATTCTGAGCATGCGCACAGGGATACGTTCACGGACTGCGCATGCGCCATTCATTCGGCCATGCATCTACATGGGTCACGCTTCATTAGCATACAACACGCCCCCTACCTACTTTGAATTATGCGGGCTTACGCCGGCCCATTTACACTACGCCGCCGTAACTTAAAACGCAAGTGCTTTGTGAATACTGCACTTGCCTCTCTAAGTTGCGGCGGCGTAGAGTGAAGATGCGCTATGCCCGCACAAAGATACGCCGCGGTACGAGAATCCCAGCCTTAATTGCAAGAGCAATTTTTTCAAGGATGAGGGCTGCTCTCCAGGACTTAGACTGGGAGGGAATATTGGCACCGATAAACACAGAAAAGGGAATTCTTCTTCAAAAAGATTGTTTGGGGCCTCACTGCAGTGCAAAGTATATTCTCATGGGCAATAAGTTTAAAAGAGATCATTCAAAAATGTAGTGAGGTGGTAATACCAGAGGATCCAGCCTTCTTCCTCCTGCATCTATCAGATACAAGATGGAATTCCTGTATATTACCCACAGTGTCACCTAGTGAATGCTGCTAAAGCTTAAATGGAAGAAAGTGCAACCTCCTGTGAGCATGTGGATTAAAAAAGTGTAAGAAATGAACAGGATGGAAGACCTAGTATGGACAAGCAGGAAAAGAGAAATGTATCAAATTTGGTCACCCTGAAATAGTTTTATATCCTAAGAGGGTGGGAGGCTGGTGGATGGAGAGAGGAGAGAGGCGGTTCCTTTTTCCCAAAGCGTCTTTCAGGACAGCACCTTGAGATAGTGACTCCTCCCTCTTCCTTGGGAAACACCTTCTTCCAAATCATTAAATGGAGGCCACTCCCCAGAACACTCCAGGTTCCCGGAGGGAAAATCTTTTGGAGGAGTCTATCTCTCAGGTACGCCTGGTAGACGGCTTTCCCCTTACCTTTTATTTTTATGGCATAATGCCATGAAAACCGTCCGTCCTCCCGTCCTACCAGCTCGGCCGTGGTTTTCAGGCTCCCCTTCACGGTGCTCGGTGAGAGCCAGGAAGCACACGGCGGTTCGCTTGGCGGTCGCACGCGCATTCAGTCGCCATTTTGGCGTGGCCAGAATGGTGCGGTCGCCGAGTTTTCGCGTCATTTCCGGCACGTCTGCAGGGGGTAGGTTGGAGGCTGGGGCCTATTTCCGGTCTGGCACAACAGCGTCATGGGGGTCCGGAAGCATGCTGCAAGCCACAGGTGGAGCGCTGTCATCTGCAATGGAGGGAGCAGAGGTTTGAGCGATTCGGACAGGCACAGGCAGCAATATAAGTATTTTTTCTCTAGGGGTATTCTTCTTCTTTTTTTTTTTTCACTTGTTCTCCCCCCCCCCCCCCCCTTAGTGGCATGATGCCTGTCTGCCTGGAATGGGCACCTTTTCTTTCCTAGTGCACCTAAGTGGGGGGTCCATCTGCTGGCACGAGGTCTCACTAGGGATTCCCTTGTTTTTTTCTTTCCTCTCCCCAGGTCAAGACGGACACAAAGTGTCCCTCATGTAGAACCAGGATGGGGGAAAGTTGGAAGAAAGCTCTTTGCAGTGCATGTATTGCCGCTTTAGTGAGGGAGGAATCATCCTCGGTACTGGAGGAGTTGGTTGCCTCAGTAAAAAATGTGCTATTTGCCACGATTCAGACCTTTCGTGACTCTTTAGCTTCCTTTTCCACCACTCAGGCCTCCACTTCACAGTCCTCTCAGGACCCGGTAGCTTTACCAGTTTTGAACCCCTTAGCTGAGGAGCCAGGGATCAGGGAATGTCTCACATGACACATGTGCCTTCTAGTAAGGAGTCAGGGGAAGAGGTAGTTGTATCCCCTTCAAAATTCAAATTATCCCTGGAGAAAGTGGATGGTTTACTTAAAGCCATTTATGCCACACTATGGCTTAATTAGGAGAGCAAGGATTTAAGTCTGCATGACCATATGTACGCAGGCCTGAGTGAACCAAAAGGCCGGACCTTTCCGGTCCACTCAGTTATTTCTGATGCCATAACTAGAGTGGCAGGATCCAGAGAAAAATATTGTTTTTTTCCAAAGGCTCATAAAAGACGCTTGGAATAAAGTCCCCAAGCTGGATGCGGCTTTCTTCCAAGTGTCCAGGTCTACGGATCTGTCTTTTGAGGACATGGGGCTAAAAGACCCTATGGACAAGCGCATGGATCTACTTCTCGAAAGGTCATGGCAATTGATTATGAGCAATCTAAAGCCTGCTATGGCCACAACATGTGTGGCTAGAAATTTGGAGTTTTGGGTTAACCAGTTAAAATCCCACATTGTTGGTGACTCTCCTAAACAGGAAATTCTAGACTTTCTCCACATTGTCCTCCACAATAGCTTATATAGAGGATGCTTCTGCAGAAGCAATTAAGATGTCAGCTAGGTCCGCAGCCCTAACTAACACTGCGATGAGGGCTTTGTGGTTAAAGACCTGGTCTGATACAGCTTCAAAAAACGGTCTCTGTGGGATTATTTTTTCGGGGGACTTTTTTTGAAAAGAAGCAGCAACCCCCCCAGGTGTTTTTTTTCGACCGCCGAAAGGCCAAGAAAAAGGTAACTGGCCCCAGGGAGGCAGGAAAAATTGGGCCCGCAGAAGGCTAAGGGAAAAGGGGAATCCTTTTCCATCCTCCTGCGCAAACCGAAAAGTCCAAATGACTCGGCCGTGTGGGTGGGCGGAAGGCTACAAAGTTTCCTTCCGCAGTGGTCAGCGATAACAACCAATCATTATATTCTGACCACCCTGGCCCAGGGCTATACCATAGAATTTGCAGAGACCCCTCTTGAGACGTTTTTTTAGTAACAAATGCTCCAAGGGATCCAGAAAAATCCCTGGCCATGAGGTGGAGGAGTATAGTGGAGATTGTGGATGGTGATGGTGGACAGTGAAAAGCTGTGAAAGCACTTGACAGTGTCCTACCTGGAAGCCTGCTAGTTGAAGTTACCTGCAACATAAAGTGAGGACTGTTTAACTGCGATAAGTTCTGAGCTCTACAAGTCGCGCTAGATGTCATCTAGGGACATTCAGATGCCGGTGCATCGCACAGTGTCTCCCCCTGCAGTGGGAGTCTAGAGCAGTGTTTTTCAACTCCAGTCCTCAAGGCACACCAACAGGTCAAGTTTTCAGGATTTCCCTCAGATGAAATGGCTGGGGTGATTACTAAGGCAGTGAAACTGATCAAATCACTGTGCAAAATAATGGAAAGCCTGAAAACATGACCTGTTGGTGTGCCTTGAGGACTGGAGTTGAAAAACACTGGTCTAGAGCATCCATCCATCTCGGGATCATAATATCAGCAGAGTCCACCAACCCCGGAAGTCTGCCACGGATGACATCTTATTGTGACATGCTTTTGTTCCCTGCAGTTTTGTGAGTAGTACCCTCATATGAATTGTTCTTTTCTTGTGTAAATAAATGTAATACTACGCTTAGAGGGCGCCGTTTTTAGTTTTTTTGTACGGTTTCAGAATTGCTTCTTCTCGTCAGCTGGCAGCCCCCTCTGCATAAGTACAACTTTTCTACCAGTCATATGAACTTGATCTAATGAACTGAATATTTTCATATAACCTGTTTTATATACAAGCAAAAGGTGTTTTTTCTCCTTTCCCAGATCGTTCTTGTCATTATTTCTTTTTTATTATCCATACTTCGTTTGGAGAGAGCTTGATTTACCTGTCTGTTTTTTGTGATACCCCTGGCCATGAGGGCCTCCTTAGGCCGCGTACACACGATCTAATCTGTCTGCTGGAAACGGTCTGCTAGACCGTCCCAGCAGACAGATTCAATCGTGTGTACGGGCGAGCCGACGGATTTGGCCACCCGACAGATTTCAAAGCATGCTTTGAAATCTATCGGGTGGGAACCCATCCGCCCGACATGTCTGCTGGTTAGTACACTTACCAGCAGACATGTCGTCTCGCACCAGCGCCGAATGGATTCGACGCATGCGCGGAAGTGTTTTACTTCCTGGTGCGGTGACGTGGCGGCGTCAACGTCACCGCCACGTCAGCGCGCCGTCTGCTGGCAGGGATTTTGGTTTGCTCGTGTGTACACGCGAGCAAACAAAATCCAAACAGATTTGTTCAAATCGGTCGGACAGACCGTTTTGAACAAATCTATCGCCTCGTGTGTACGAGGCCTAAAAGTAACTTATGCAGCAGGGAGTAGTGATACGGGTTCCCCCAGCAGAGCAAGGTCTAGGATTTTATTCCCACATTTTCCTGGTAAGACCACCCACAGGAAAGTTCAGAATGATCCTGAATCTAAAACCTTTGAACAAATCCGTCAGCTACAAGAAGTTCAAGATGGATTCCATTTTTTGTCAGGAATCTTTTGACGCCAGGTTGTTACATGGCATCAATAGATTGGAGGGACGCATATCCCGATCTCCCCGCAGTCCCAGAAATATCTCAGGCTGGCAGTAAAAATGGAGTGGTGCATCACCTCCAGTTCAGGGCCCTCCCATTTGGCCTGTGGTCCTCGCCTCGCATTTTCACCAAGGTGATGGCGGAAGCATTAGCCCCCCCTTCGTCTTCAGGGTATAGCAGTCGTACCTTATCTGGATGACCTCTTGTTCTTCGCCCCCTCAAAAGAAAGGACTGTTAGAGGATCTAACCAGGGCACAAGGTCACCTGGATTCGATGGGCTGGATTCTGAATCTTCAGAAGTCATCCCTAGTGCCTTCTCAAGAGGTCTGCTTTTTGGGTTACCAGGTAGATTCGCTGAATCAGAAGATTTTTCTTCCCCTAGAGAAAAAGGCCAGGGTTCAGGACGTGGTAGTGCAGCTGCAGTCCAACCAGCCTATAACTATAAGGCAGGTGATGTTGGCACTTCAACCATGCTGGCTCTTTAGTGGGCAAGGCTACACTTAAGGTGCCTGCAAACCTTTCTTCTGGAGTCTTGGGATCACAAGCTCAGTTCCCTGGACACTCCGATAAAGGTTCCAGCCCGAGTGAAAAGATCTTTATTGGTGGAAAGGTCAGGAGGTCCTTTCAAAGGGCCTAGAGTGGTCTTTTCCAGTGGAGAAAGACTGACCACAGACGCCAGTGGATGGGGAGCCCACCTGGAAAGAGACTTCATCCAGGGATCTTGGAGGAAGGAGTCGGTCCAGTCCTCCAACTGGAGAGAGCTAAATGCGATTGCTCTGGTGCTAGAAACGTTTTCGCCAGGATTGCCATGTCCAGGTGATTATGGACAATGCTACAGCAGTGGCATACCTAAACAAACAAGGGGGCACGAGGAGCAGGGCCCTACAGACATTCTGCTACGGGCATATGTTTTCGCTCCCTGTCAGCATTACACCTAAAGGGGTCCCTGAACAAGATGGCAGATTATCCAAGCAGGCATCAGGTTCAGGAGTCAGAGTGGTCTCTGAACTCGAAGTTTTTGGGGAAATCTGCAACAGGTGGGGTCTCCCAGAGGTAGACCTCTTTGCCTCGAGAGAGAACTCCCAGGTGCCTCAATTATTTTCCCTAACAGGCTGGACGGGTCCCTAGGGAAAGATGCTCTGGTGCATCCTTGGAGATATCGCCTGTGCTTCGCTTTTCCCCCGTTCCAGTTGATTCCCTTAGTGTTAAGGAAAATCCAGAGAGAAAAGACACCAGTAATTCTGATCGCTCCGTACTGGCCCACGAGAGCATGGTTCTCGACGGTCCTAGGTATGGCAGCCGGGCCATGTTGGCATCTACCCATCAGGCAGGACTTGTTAGTTCAGGGCCCGGTGTTACATCCAAATGTCTCCAGTCTCTCCCTTGCAGCCTTGGTTTCTAAGAGGCAACTTCTGAAGAAAAAAGGGTTTTCAGGCTGGTTAGTTTCTACCCTGCTACACAGCAGGAAAAAAGTGACAAGGGCTATCTACACAAAGGTGTGGAATGTTGTTTTTTTCCACCTGGTGTAACTTGTCGGATCAGGATCCTAACAACCTAAAATCCATTTTGGAATTTCTTCAGGAGGGGACGGATAAGGGATTGGCAGTCACCTTTTCCACTCCATACAGTAGTGAGTTTCATAAAATAAAAAAGATTGTCACCAAATATCTTCCAATTTTGTCTAATGACCCCATCTATTGTGAAATTTTAAAAGGGGTGTCCGCACTGTATCCAGAAAGGCTCCATCCCTCAGCAGTTTGTTATCCCCCAGCCTTTTCAGCAGTAGACCTACTCCCACCAATTGGTTATCCTTCAATGGAACATTTAAATGTGGTGGTCGCAGTTGCACATACTGCCCTTTCATTCAAAAAGGGGACACCGTCATCTCCACCTCCACAGGAAAATCGCATAAGCTACACTCCTTCACCAATTGCAATACACGATATGTAGTATATGTAATTACATCTAAACTTTGTTCAATACAATATGTTGGTAGGACAACTAGAAGACTTAAAGATCGCCTTTATAATCATTTATACGACATCGATAAGGACCATGCTACCAATGTCGCACGGCATTGGAACATTGTTCATGACAAAAATACTTCTAGTTTAGTCATCCAAGGACTAGAAAGAATTACAAAACCAGCCAGAGGTGGAGATAAATTTAACATACTGTGCAGGCAAGAAGTCCGATGGATTTTCATTCTTAATTCCAGATGCCCTTCGGGCCTCAACTTTGAGTGGGATGTGTCCCACTTTTATTAGCTGGGTTCTGTTTGGCCTATATTACTTCAGAAGTAAAGGAAGGGGAAAGGGGAAAAAAAGGAAGAGGAGAAAAAAAGAAGAGGAGGGAGAAAGAAAGGAAAAAAAAAAAAAAGAGAAAAAGGCACCAGGTCGCCATTCATTATACGTTTTTTTTTTTTCTTTTTTTTCTTACATGTAGCCTCCATTGCAAGCTGGAATTATTATTCCAGTGGGGGGGCAGGTTCAAGAGACTTTAGGAACATAGCGGCTCCTTTACTATTTCTCCTTCTAAAGTAAGCACAAAGCTTGTGCTCTATTTCAAATAAGGAAACAAAAAATAGAGGATAAATGTCAGTGGAGTTTCTTAAGAGGTTCTGCACTTGACACATACCACTGGGTCATTTCAAGTTTGGTTTTCGTTCATTATGTCCATTATGTCATTTTTCTAAAGGAAAAAAGAGGTTTCTTCCAAGCATTTATATTGCTCCCCTTTTTCCCTTTTTTCTTTTTATGTAAACATTACAAAGATTATTTATGTCCAATAATGACATACAAACCAGAAAACCCCAGTGATATAGTGCATGGTATAACTACATATATACCATTTTAATCAAAACATCATATTTTTATACATATAAATCTTGCTTGTTTTTAGACATACTAAAGACTGCAGTTTTCAGAATTCTCACATTCTTAATCTATTGCCTATTTTATTCTATAGCCACATATGTCTATTTTACAACTCTTTTATAACTTCACACTATCTTATCATTTGTTTTCTATTTGTCCGTTTTTCACACTGGTTATGATATGTGTCTCACACATGGGGTTTTTCCTTTTTTTTTTCCCTTTCTCTTTTTTTATTATCAAGAGATTGAGAAACAAGATATTTTCATTCACAAAACTTTTTCAACCCCACATACAGGAGCGCCACATGTGTGATACATCAAGGATATTAGTGTTCTTTTGACTAATGATCACCTGGAAACGATTGGTGAAACGCCCCATTACACCTCATTCCCCCCTCCATCTAAACACATTTTGGTAATTTGTTCACTAGCTACGAGTAAGCATCACATGATGTGAAACATGTCAGCCCTTTTCTCCTTGTCCACAAACCGTTTTTGACTGCATGCATTTTGGCTGTTTTTTTCTATTGAAATTTTGTTTGCTTATGCTTAAATAAAGACATCGTTTACCGAGGAGTGCGACGATCCAGGATTTTTTCCTTCATCCTGGATTGGCAGTCAATACTGGCCGCGTACACACGATCAAATTTATCTGCTGAAACCGGTCCGACGGACTGTTTCAGCAGACAAATCCGATCGTGTGTACGGGCGAGCAAACAGGTTTGTCCATCGGACAAATTTCAAAGCATGCTTTGAAATTTGTCCGCTACAAACCTGTCCGTCGGATCTGTCCGTTGGTTAGTACACTAACCAGTGGACAGAACTGTCCGCGCATGCATCAAATGGATTTGACGCATGCGCTGAAGGATTTCACTTAGTTTGGTGACGTGCGGCGTCAACGTCACCGCCACGTCCCTGGCTGAGGACGGACGAAAATCCGGAGGAGACATGTCCGCTGGAAACGGTCCGTCGGACATGTTTCAGCGGATATGTTCCTCCGTGTGTACGTGGCCTAAAGGTTCAGGTATGCGCTTTGGCAGTGTTCCTAGAAAGGCCTGTAGCCTCAGAACCCTTGGTAGCTAGATTTTTTTTAGAGCTCTCTCAAGATCTAGACCAACCCATGTTAGGGGTTTCCTGAAATGGAATCTTTCGGTAGTGTTAAAGTCTATGGCTGGCTAGCCATTTGAACCCTTAAAGGATATTTCTCTTAGGGATCTTACCTTGAGACTTTATTCCTGGTTGCCAAAACCTCAGCACGCAGGATTAGCGAATTGCATGCCCTGTCAATAAGGGAACCTTATTTAGTTTTGTTTGAAGACAGAGTTGTTCTAAGAACAGATCTTAAGTTCTTACCGAAGGTAGCTTCAGTAGTTAAAGGGGTGGTTCACCCAAAAACCTTTTTTTAACATTAGATTAAGGCTCGTTTTGTCAAGGGGAATCGGGTGTTTTTTTTACAATCGAAGCAGTACTTACCGTTTTAGAGATGTATCTTCTCCGTCGCTTTCGAGTATGGTCTTCGGGACTGGGCGTTCCTATTTGATTGACAGGCTTCTGACGCGTCACGATTTTCCGAAAGTAGCCGAACGACGGTGCACAGGCGCCGTATAGAGCCACACTGGCTTTCGGCTACTCGTAATGCGATGTATGCGACCGTCTGAAGCCTGTCAATCAAATAGGAACGCCCAGACCAGAAGACCATACCCGGAAGCGACGGAGAAAACGGTAAGTACTGCTTCGATTGTAAAAAACACCTGATTCCCCTTGACATAACGAGCCTCAATCGAATGTTAAAAAAAGGTTTTTGGGTGAACCACCCCTTTAACCGTTCTCAGGATATTGTGCTACCTACTTTTTGCGCAAAAACCCTCTGGGGGAAAAAATTACTTTTTTTCATATGCTAGACGTAAGGAGGACTTTGTTATGTTACTTTGAAATAACAAAGTGCTTCAGACGAGCAGATGCTTTATTTGTTTTGTTTGGGGGTAACAAAAAAGGGTACCAAGCTTCAAAGGGTACCTTGGCTAGATGGCTGAAGTTAGCTATTCGAGAGGCCTACTTGCACGCAAAGGAGGTCCCACCAGAAGGGCAGCCTCATGGGCAGAAAAAGCTGGTGCCACCCCAGAGCAAATCTGCAAAGCGGCTACGTGGTCAATCTTTCGCACGTTTGTACGGCATTACAGGTTGGACCTCCCTTCTGCCAGTGATCAGGCATTTGGCATGAAGATTCTACAAGCTGTTGTCCCGCCCTAAGGTGGTAAGTCTCTGTTATCCTCAAGTTGCTGTCCTGAAAGACGCTTTGGGAAAATTCAAGTTGGACTTACCGGTAAGTTGTTTTCCAGAAGTCTTTCAGGACAGCAACGACCCGCCCTATTGGTTTGATGTGCCATGTTGTGACAAACGTATGTATGTGTTCAGCCGGGGCTGGAGGTTTCTCTGTGACAACTGAGTGTTCTGGGGAGTGGCCTCCATTTAAAGATTTGGAAGGTGTTTCCTAAGAAAGAGGGAGGAGTCACAATCTCAAAGAACAGGACAAGGATCATAAGCATAGGGGTTGAGAGGGAGTGGGGTAAGATATTAGCAATATGTAGGGTCTGGAGATAGTCACCCCATGTTTTTTGTTTTTTCTACTGCTCTTATACCCAATTAGTACTGAGAATGAGGGGTTCACTGCCACATCTTGACCCCGGTTACCTTGGGCAGGGGGGATCGAGAGGATTGGGGTGAATTAAGGGTGCTAATGAATCCCTCGTAATATAAGATGGAAGGTTACGATTAAATTATGTGAAGGTGATTGTTTTATGATAAGATTGATGTCGTTCCTTTTTTTGTATAAATGAAAAGATAACTGAAAATTAACCACGTAACCAATATGCTGCTAAATGACCAAAGGGGTTTTTACAATTCGGTACTGCCTCGCTTTAACAGACAATTGCGCGGTCGTGCGACGTGGCTCCCAAACAAAATTTGAGTCCTTTTCCCGCAAATAGAGCTTTCTTTTGGTGGTATATGATCGCCTCTGCAATTTTTAATTTTTTGCGCTATATACAAAAATAGAGCGACATTTTTGAAAAAAAAAATGTAGCTGCTGGCTTAAAACAAACCATAAAAACAGCCTGGAACTCCTTTTAAAATAAAATCTATGTGGCTTGTGGTCAAAGTAAATAAAAAAAAAGCTATGAACTATAATAAAAGCCTTTTAAAAATATAAAAATGAAGGAGCACATAAGTCGTTTAAATGTTACAAAGAACATAATGGGATATGTAAAAAGGAAATCGGGGATGCAAAAATTCAAAACGAGCTACAGATTGCCAAAGATAGGACAACCCCAAAAATTCTTCAAATATATTACCGGTAATGGTAAAAAGATGGAAGTCTGAGTATGTAGGCCAGTGGCCCACGGAGCCCTCTGATGTGGCCCATTACCTCCTGCTCTGGGATGGCAGGTTGCTGACTTACCATCTCAGAGCATCAGTGTTGTGAGTGAAGCTGCCAATTGGCTTGTGGCAGCTTATTCAAAAAATCAAAAAATGCCAATAACAGCGTGTGAGAACACAGCGGGACCTAACTAACAGAGTTAGGCGGCGAGCGCTGCTCTGAATACCCGTGCCGGAGACCAGCTGCGGTGATGCACGATCGCAATGTGTGATATATGCCTAATGATTTCACCAAAATTGTAAGTGCATTTCTTACATTTTATGTGTTTTTTTTACAATAAACCCTACGGATTACGCTATGTGCCACCATCTGCTCTTTTTGTTTCCACACATGTGAGTTGATATTTATAAGAGGAGTGGATTTGGATTTTACTCTCAGGCTGTGTTGCAATACAACGCTTTATATCCAGCTCTGTCTGGTAAGAGTTTCATTCAGCTATTGCACGTGGTGGTGGTGGTTAAAAAGAATTTTATGGTGCTTGAGAGACACATTCCCTCTTTCCTTTCATGGATCATCTTGGGATCACCTTCTTTTACCATCCTTTATTAATATTAACTTTGGACTTTTTCATATTAATATTAACTTTGGACTTTTTCATATTATAACAAGTGTTATTCCAATCAAGGAGCGCTGCTTCATATTGTTTTTATATGTGTTTTGTCAGTGTTTATAACCTGTCCTAGGACAGATAATAGTAGCAGCACCAGCAGTCACTTTGTGGGTTTATTACCGAGCTTTAACTTATACTTTCATTATAAGTATTCTCTGTCTTCCTAAAGGTTTTTGGGAAGGGCCACCGTTATTTATTTTGAGAATTTGTCATCTACCTGAATGTCTAGATCGCGTAGTATGAAATCTATTTCTACAGCTAGCACAGTTCCATAAAGTTTAAGCCTGAGAATCGTGTGTTCAGGCTTTGGTGCTAATTTGGCTTTCCCAAACAGAAACCCTATGGGGGCTTGATTAGAAGAGTCTCTTACCTTGAGGTAGGCGACAGCTGCTATGGCCTCAGTAGATGCATCTGAGAAGATATGAAGCTCTTTCCTTTGACTTGTAGCAAGGGAGGCAAGAGTGTAGCAGCGTGGTATATGGATCCCATCTAAAACATGTAGATTGTTTTCAGGACTCCCACTTTGAAAGCTGGTCTATTGGTAGTGGAGCATCCCAATCTTGTCTCCGATCACCATACAAGATAAATCCCTACTTAGACAGCTCTCAGAGCTACGAATCCCAATGGATCGTATAGATTGTTCACCACTGACAGAACACTACGTTTGGTGAATGGCTTGTCTACAGAGCTGACTAGAAAGCCGAAGGTTTCTTCTAATAAGTTCCACCATAGGCCCAGACTTCTCTGTTCAGATGGTATGTCGATTCCCAGGTTTTATGTCTTTAAACCCTGTGGCGTGATCGCCAAGTTGAAAGGCTTTCATAACAGCAACACTATTTGAGGCAATCTTGTGTAGTCTGAGGTTAGCCTCAGAAAGCATACCTTGTGTCCTTTGAAACAGGTCTATGGCTTCTTCATATGTAGATAAAGATTTAAGTCCATCGTCCACATAGAAGTCTCTCTCAACAAAGTGTCAAACATCCATGCCATACTCCCTTTCTCCAACAAGCGTAGGCCTTCGTAAACCGTATGTTGCAACAGCAGGTAAGGAACTATTTCTGAAAACATGTACCTTCATGCGGTACTTAATCATCTCATTGTTCATGTTGTCACGGTGCCACAGAAACCTTAGGAAGTTCAATTTCAGCAGTTATGGCAACTGGCTCTTCTAAACCTCATAAGTACACCTACAAGGTTGTTGGGTTCAGACCAGCGAGAAGAACATCGTTCAGGGATACGCCTTGATGCTTGGCACTGGAGTCAAATACTACCCTGATTTGCTTTGGCTTGCGTGGATGATGCACGCCCAAGAAAGGTAGGTACCAGCACTCATGTCCTTGAAGTGGAGGAGCTGGTTCGGCTTGATCATTGTCAAAGATCCTTTTCATAAAAACAATGAAATGTTCCTTCATTTCGGGTCTGTGTTTATGCCGCGTACACACGATCATTTTTCGGCATGAAAAAAACCAAGGTTTTTAAAAACGTCATTTAAAATGATCGTGTGTGGGGTTCATCGTTTTTCATCTTCTGAAAAGCGACCAAAAAATGTTTGAGCATGCTGCATTTTTTTAACGTAGTTTTAAAAAATGTTATTTTGGGTTGGAAAAAATGAGGCTAAAACGTTATAAACAATGCTTTAAACCCACGCATGCTCAAAAGCAAGTTGAGACGGGAGCTTGAATGGAACTTCCTCCTTTAGAGTGCCGTCGTATGTCGCCGCATTTTGCTCATCATTTTTTAAAAACAATGGTGTGTGGGCAACATTTTTAATGATGACGTTGGAAAAACTTTGTTTTTTTTTCTACTTGCTGGAAAAACTATGTTTTTTTTTTTTTTTCCATGCCGAAAAGTGATCGTGTGTACGTGGCATTAGTGTTTACTGAAGTGAGTTGAGTCTGGATAGAGCCTGTTCACGAATGGTTGGGAGTTTAACCCGTGAAGCACGAATAGGTAATGGTGCAACCCAGCCGTTACACTCATCCTGGAAAAATTCTTTGTCCATTATTTTGATGAACTGTCTTCAACTGACAAGGCTATTTTGTTGTCGCTTGTAGTACAAAACTGTGGTACCTAGATTGTCCTCACAAAGGTTAGGAGTGACATTAGATACTTATATGATGTTCACAATGGTGAGGGCACTGTTTGACGTGGAATGCACGTCCATTTCCTAACGTGCAAGTTTTGAAGAAGTGGATCTCGGATGACATGCGCATTCCATCCAAGCATACATCACCCGCGATTACCCAGCCTAGATCAAGTTTTTGTGCGTAAGGGGCGTTATCGGGTCCATTGTACACTTTATGTACTCGGAGAATGTCTCTCCCTAGCAAGACCAAGATTTTAGCATTCATGTCCATTGCAGGAATCTCATTAGCAAGGTGCCTTAAGTGAGGCTGGTGATATGCAGTCTCTGGAGTAGGAATTCCTTCCCTTTCGTCTGGTATCTGGTCACACTCAACTAAAGTTGGTAGGGGTATGCCCTCTTCCCTGTTGATATGAGACCATGAACCCATCGGTGCTTCTGCCGAAGGTCTCTTCACAACTGTAACAGGTTCTGAGAGTATACGGTGATGCATGTTCATCTATATCAAAGATCTCAAAGAATTTGGGTCAGACCCTTAATCCGAGCACACAACCTGGCAGGCTGCAGGGTAAGGGGGGGGGGGGTGAGAGCGCCCCAACTCCTGAACCATTCAGGCCACATGCCCTCAACATGGGGTGGATGCTTTTTGGGGTCTGTGACCCCTCAAAGCACCATGTCCCCATTTAAATGGGGACAAGGGCTGCATCCCCCACAACCCTTGCCCGGTGGTTGTGGGGGTCTGCGGGCAAGGGGCTTATCGGAATATGGAAGACTCCTTTGACAAAGGGGACCCCAGATCCCTCTCCCTTGTGTGAAATGGTAATGGGGTACATTTGTACCCCTCCCATTTCACAAAAAAAGCATCAATGTTAGACAATAGACGTTTTTTTGACGATTCCTTTAATGTCTTCTTTTCCCCGCTTCTTCTCCCATCTTTTCTACTTTCGGATTTCTTCCTCCATCTTGTTCTTCCTTCGGTGTTCTCGTCCGCATCTTGCTCTGGCTTCTTCCCCGCTTTGTTGTCCAGACAATGCGCTTCCATGGGAGGTTCCCATGGTGACGCTTCTGTTTTTATGACAGTTCTTTTCTGAGGACAGGACGTCAACCGGTGACCTCGCCGCACATGGACTTCACAGGGACTTCTCTATGGCTTTCCCCATGGTGTCAGAGGGGGGGCGGGGTTTTTGACACTTTTTGTTTTTTATGTAAAATGGTAGGAGTACATTTGTACCCCATTACCATTTCACACGGGGGGCGGGATCTGGTGGCCCCCTTTGTTAAAGGGTGTCTTCCAGATTCCAATAAGCCCCCTGCCCATAGACCCCCCACAACCACTGGGCAAGGGTTGTGGGCATGAGGCCCTTGTCCACATCAACATGGGGACATGGTACTTTGAGGGGTCACAGACCCCCCAAAGCATCCTCCCCATGTTGAGGGCATGTGGCCTGGTACGGTTCAGGAGGGCGCTCTCGTCCCCCCTCTTTTCCTGCAGCCTGCCAGGTTGCGTTCTCAGATAAAGGGTCTGGTATGGATTTTTGGGGAACACGCCATTTTTTGGGGTAGTTTCCCTCTGAAATCCATACCAGACCTGAAGGGCCTGGTAATTGAATTTGGGGGGCACCCCCACGCATTTTTATTTTTTAAATCAATGACTTTTCTCTGTATTGCCGGGAGCTGACAATTCATTATAGCCGCGAGTGGTTTTAAATTACTTTTTTTTCCTTCAGAAATGTCATTTTGTGCAGGGACAGTTCTAAGCACGGGAAACGAGCGCAAATTTACAGGCAAACTACTCGTTTTCCAGAACGCTCGGATTATTGACCACCAAATGTGCAGTGTTCATTCACTTATTGAACACGGCGCTACGATTTTGTTCATTCAGAATTAGCACATATACTATACACCCCCCAGGTACAAAATTGAAAAGAATATTTCACTTTAAGCATTATTTTTATTCACTGCTCCCGATAAAAATGCAGTTTTTAAAACTTTTTTTGCACTGATACATGTCCCCTGGGACAGGACCTGGGTCCCCAAACACTTATGACAAACTTGCATATTAACCTTTAAAGCGGAGTTCCACCCGCATTTTTTTTTTTTTCAAAGACGGCAGCTACTAACAGTGTAGCTGCTGACTTTGAATAAGGACACTTACCTGTCCTAGGCGCCCGCGCTGACGGCCCCCGTCGATGCCGGTCCTTGATCCCGGCACCGCCATCCACAGTCAGGGAAACGGGCAGTGAAGCGGTGCGGCTTCACTGCCCGTTTCCTACTGCGCATGTGCGAGCGACGCAGCGCTTTGTGAATGGTCCGGCTGCTTTCTGGGATACACACAGTTCCCAGAATGCAGCGCGGCCCATTCACAAGAAGACACTGAAGAGGAGGAGGAAGAAAACCGCACCGCGGATCATGAGGGCAGATTCGGGACTTCCGCATAGCAACAGCCTATTTAGGGTGAGTATTTTTATTTATTTTTTCCATTTCATTTTTTTATTTTTTTTTAGATTTTTTAAAAATAAAACAGGGTGGAGCTCCGCTTTAAAATTAAACTTTTGTGTTCTCCCATAAACCTTCTAAAGGGTGTTCCGCGGCTTCTACCGTTTACATATTATTGCATTATGCCCATCTGCTGCGCCAGTTCACACGCTCAATTAATGATTTATCCGGCGCACCAATTAAGGAATGAACTGGTGCAGCCCATTGTTCATAGTAAATCAGCCCCAATGTGTGTCCTCCATTCACAGAAAACACGGGGGCAGGGTTCACAGTGACCGATCAGTTTCGGGTCCTGATGGTTAGTAAGGGGCCTGAAGCTCTGTGAGACCCCCGCACAGCACAAAGGGAGACTTGCAAATATGTGGCCCCAAATAAAA
Source organism: Rana kukunoris (assembly GCA_029574335.1). Classification (NCBI taxonomy): domain Eukaryota; kingdom Metazoa; phylum Chordata; class Amphibia; order Anura; family Ranidae; genus Rana; species Rana kukunoris. The sequence continues at coordinate 96,416,872 of CM056058.1, read as the reverse complement.
AATCCCATTCCAGTGGGGCTTGGCGCCAAGGGGTTAGGATGCGTTTAGACACGCCTACATGCATTTAGGCGTGTCAACCGTTTTTTCTGCCGGAACACCGCTGCTTCTGGTAATGCTGGCAGTATAATTTTTTTTTTTTCGGCCTTTTTAAAAGCCTCGGCCTTTAAAACTCCTCCACCTGCCTATGTGTACATAGGCTAACATGCAAGGGCATTTAGAGGCAGGGAAAAAAAACAGTCCCTCTGGGTATAACCACTCTCTGCATCTCGCAGATCACGTTTTATTTCTGCCTAGCAAAGGAGAAGACATGGCCCCCATCCAGGCCTATAGGCCTGGAGATCTATTCCAAATTGAATTTTTAATATGTTTTTTTGTTTGTTTCTCTGATCTACGATCAACTGCTGATTGGGTGACAGGCTGGATCGCAGATCCTTTTAGCCCCCCCCCCAGTTTCGGCCATCGAGTGTGTGCTGATGTAGCTACGGCTCATGACCCTGGCTCTGTATCTGAGGATACGGAACAAGATCGACCGGACAGTAAGGATGACTCCGGATCCAGGCCAGCATGTAAAAAAAGGCTCTGGTAGGTGATCTTATCACCGCAGTGTGAGATACTCTACAAATATTAGTCTGTGGAAGCAACAGAGGCGTCGTCCCTTGCGGGTTCTGTAAACCAACCCGCACGGCTAAGGTGTTTCCTTGTGTGTCTTATCTAGACAAACTTTAATACAAGGAGTGGGACAAACCACAGAAGATTTGTTCAGTCCCTAAAAACATGGTAGTGCGTTACACTGTTGAGAGTTTCATGAAAAATGGTCCTTTCCTCAAATAGTGGACCCACCAGAGTCCAGATTAAACCAGGTAACCACAATTCCGGTGGCAGGGGCTCCTGTTTTTAAGGACCCTGCAGGACAAGAGGGCTGAGGCGGTCACCCGCAACCTATACACGGTGGTGGGCTTGGCTGTGCGCCCAACAATGGTTGGGTCTCTGGTGTCTGACACTCACTGAATGGGCAAAGTTGCTGCACAATGGGTTAAAGGCACATCAGGCTCCCTCGGACGAGGTAGCTCTGGCTGACCAGTTGGTACAAGACCTAAAATTTGGTTTGCGAGTCGGCCCCTTTGACTAAATAGTTGGTCGGCAGACCAATCTTCTAAGAAGGCCCTGATGGATTTGTCCTTTAAGGGCGACAGTCTTTTTGGAGCATCCCTGTATGACATTAAAGATGCCCCAGGAGGTAGGAGTACACTGCTCCCACAATCCAAAAAGGGTAAGGAGCCACACCGTAGTCAAGGGCCCTCCGTCACCATGCACAAGCGTCTTTTTTTTATTTTATTTTTTTTGTCCTCCCAGTGAGGCAGGTAAAGACCTCAGCTGATCAAGCGCCTGCTGAGGGACAAAAGCGTCCCTGGTTTTGCAAGCCTGCAAACAAATCTACGTCCACTTGAAGGTCTGCCCCCAACCATCTCTTGGATGGAGGGACGTTTTCGTAAATTCGTGACCCGGTGGACATCTCAGATCCCTGACCGGGTGTTTGCGAAGTAGATTCCTCAGGGTACAAGATAGTTTCTCTCTTGCCCACCGAACAGGTTTTTTTTTCCCTCCAGCTTCAGCCGACCCGTTGGGAAGCCCTTTATGGGGCGGATCAAGACTTGCTGATATGCGGGTGTAACGGAATGGCCCGTGATACTCGGACTTTTAAAGAATGCGGGGTAGGCCTATGCCAGCTTCACCAATGACTCTTGGGTCATCCTATATCCAATGGGGGCATAGGATGACTGAGAAATTATATCATAAATTACATGAGATGGGACACAAATGATTCAGGTATTGCAGGATATCTTGAAATATTACAAGTTCATTCGGTACTCAACAGGTTATTTGGACAGTATTCATTCATGTGGGGACACATACTTTAGCGGTGTTAATTGAGTCTGGCTTCTGAAAGACATTTCATTGTGGATGCTAATGACACTGTATTGTGTGAAAATACTATTGATATGTGATGTGAATAGCAGGTGAGTCATAACGTCTGACTTGTCAGCTGTAGTAATCAGTTCATGTTAATCATGTCAGATTCGGTGCCAGAACGTCTGACATAGGAATGTGTATTATGCAGGTGAATAGCTTCTTGTCGAGTCAGGTCATCTGGGGGATAATTAACTCATCTGAATGGCATTATCTAAAAGAATGTATATGGTTCATTGTGTTATGTTGTGGGTGGAGTGTATTTGTTCCTTTGATTACTGCAGCATGCTTTTTGGTTTCTAAACTGTATATATGAGCTGAAGGTTACCATTAAAGGATTCATTCATTCATTTTGGAACCAGAGAACAGAGTTGTGTGTCTCTTTATTCTGGGAAATGGAATGGATCATGTCTGCTGGATTGTCGGATTAGCTGTCTTGGAAATCGTGAACGGTGTTAACCCCTGACCGTTAGTGGGGTAATCATTCCTGTCCCAGCACAGGAACGGTTCCAAGTGTTTTACTCAAGTCCGTTTTGTAGTACCAAAGGAGGGCGGTCGTCCAATCCTGGATCTCATGGCTCTCAATTGCTTTGTGAATGTACAAGGATTCCGGATGAAATTGGTCCACTCTGTCACTGCCCTCGATCTGGGGATTTTCTGGCATCCTTGGACACATACTTGCATGTCCCTATATGCACCAGGCATCGGGTGTTTGCGCTTTGCGTTTGGGAAAGACCACTATCAATTTGTGGCTCTCCCCTTTGGCCTGGCATCGCACCAAGGGTGTTCACCAAGGTGCTCTCCCCGATTCTAGCCCTACTAAGATAGTGTGGCATCGCTATTGTGGGCTACTTGGACCATCATCTTTAGGGCCACTCCAGGTGATCACCTAGTCAGGACCTCCCTAGTTTGGTGGCTGACATCACCGGCACTTCTGTCCGTGATGTCGTTTCCCTTTCACTGGATGATGGTCATGACGGACGCCAGCCTTACCGGTTGGGGTGGGGGAGGGATTCTGGGGGGTTCAGGCGACCCCAGGGTCACTGGACTCCAGAGGAAATTCCACTTGCCAATCGGTGTTCTGGAGCTCAGGGCAATCAGGCTGTGCCTCTCCACATGGTCTCAGAGGCTACAGGGGTGTCCAGTCAGGATCCAGTCAGACAACGCCACAGCGGTGGTGTATGTTAACAATCAAGGAGGAACAAGAAGCTCGGCTGCAGCATCGGAGATCGTTTACATCCCAAGGTGGGCAGAAAGGAGCATACCAGCCCTGTCGGCTGTATACTTTCCGGGTGTGGAAAACTGGCAGGCGGACTAACTACCGGAGTCACTAGATGCTGGACCAAGGAGAATGGTCTCTGCACCTGGATGTGTTTCAGCTGCTTTGCCAACGATGGGGCACGCCAGACATAGATCTGACATCTCGACTCGATCAGAAAGTATTAAGATTTGTGGCCAGGTAAAGAGACCCATGGGTGGACGCGTTGGTGGCACTGTGGAGTCAGTATCGGCTAATATATGCCCTCTCTCCTCTGAAGCTCCTTCCTCCTCTGCTTCTCAAGTGCTCCGGATTGGCCTTGGCGTCCTTGGTATGCCGACGTAGTACGTCTAGTAGCAGATGTCCCTTGGCGTCTACGGCTACAAGAGGACCTGCTGTCGCAAGGTCCCATACTTCATCGTGCTTTACAGTCTCTGACTTTAACGCCATGGCTATTAAAAGCCAGGTGCTAAGAGACCGGGGCCTGTCGATTTTCAGTGATTTCTGCCATGAGAGCTCAGAAGTTATCCTCTAGGAAGATTTACCATAGCACTTGGAAGGCCTACATATCAATATGATGTACGAGGGAGGCTCCCTGGGGACCCTGCAACAACCCTGGTGGGGACCCTTCATGGTTTCTTGCACCGGGGCCCAGGGCTGGACTGGGACAAAAGTTTGGCCCTGGACTTTATCCAGACTGGCCCACTTTGACAGGTCTCTCCCATGGCGGCCGGACAACTCCCGCACCCCCCCCCCCCCCGGCCACCCAAGCCCTCTCTTCCTCTTCACTAGCCGTTCTAGTTTGAGTAGAACAGCTGGTACTGGTACTCTTATAGGCAGTACCAGTGGGGAAGCTAGACATTATTTCACCCGGGGGCAAAGAATCAGTTTGGTGCCCCCCCTAATGGGACAAGATTAGGCAGAAGTGAGAAACTTCCAGGCCATAGCTGTTGAGTCAGCAGTCTGTCCCCTCCCCCATGCTCCTCTTGTCATCGTCTTTGCTTCTCTTGTCCCCCCTCTGCTTCTTTGCTCCTTTTGTCTCTCTCTCCCCACAGCCCTCACCTGGGGGGAGCAGAGGGGGGGGGGTGGTGGTCCGCTGTCACTGAAGCTGGCCCATTGAGCCATCGGCCCACCGGGAAACTCCCTGTAGTCCCAATGGCCAGTCCATCCCTGCCGGGGCCCTGAAGATTCTACTTGCGCCCCTGTATTTATGCCCCCTTATTAAATATCAATTACTTGTTTGTGTCTTAGCAGCTTGATTCAGAATGTCAGAAATCAGACATTTTGACCAGGACTTCTTAAAGGGGAGTTCCAGCCAAAAATTGTGTTTTTTAAAAGTCCGCAGCTACAAAAAGTGTAGCTGCTGGCTTTTAATAAACACTCGCTTACCTGCTCCTGCGTTCCAGCGACGGGCCGACCGGGGCTCCGCTCCTCTTCCCCCCCCCCCTCCCCGGCCGGCGTCTTCATTCAGACTGTGGGCACCCACTGCGCATGCGCGAGGCGCACTGCGCATTCGCGAGCCGCCCGCCGCTGATTGGACAGGCGATCGCATGGGACCTGTCATGTGTCCCATACGATCGCCTACAGGGAGGGGCTGCTGTAGGCGATTAAGCTTAATCGCCTAACCAGCCCCTCGGCGGAAGCAGGAAATGGGACAGGAAGTCCCACTCCTCCTGAAGCCCCCACTCCCCCCCCCCAAAAACAAAATGACATGCCAAATGGGCATGTAAGGGGGTGTGGAGTGGATTAAGCCAAAGTTCCATTTTTGGGTGGAACTCCGCTTTTTTAATTCAACAAGGTGTTTATTGAGAAGAAAAAAGATTGTATACATGGTCAAGAATCGAGTTGGCATACATGAGTTACAGTAACGACACGCAGAGTAGGTACAAAGTATCAAACATTCACATGCGACTGCTGACAGTGGTTTACAACTGGATGCAATCCTATAGGCATAAACAGATAGTTCTCTGAATACAGTGAAGGCAAAAAAAACAATAACAAAAAAGGAAAAAACACCGGCAAGTACAACATCGGAATCCGCCAAGAGAAGTATACTTTATCCAATGGTTTCTGAGTCTCCCAACCAGCGATCCCAGACTTTGTTATACTTGGCTGGGCAGCCTCTATTAATGTATATGCATTTCTTAGAAGGTAAGGAGATGTTCACCTCTGCCTTCCATTCTGAATAACTGGGGAGTGTCGGTCTCATCCACTTTCTAGCTATGAGTTTTCTGGCTGAAAATAAGGTCTCGTGAACGAATACTTTGGTGTATTTGTCCATCTCCTCAGGGAATATTCCCAGGAGACGCTGCTTGGGGGTCAAGGGTAACTGGGGAACCCATATCATGTAAGAAGGTAACAATTTGTTTCCAAAGGTCTTGGATTTTTGGACAGGCCCAAATCATATGGAAAAAGGTGCCTGTTTCCTGGCCACACATCGCGCAGAGGGTCGACTGATCGCGCAGAGGGTCGACTGATCGCGCTTGTATCTAGCCACTCGAATGGGAGTGAGATAGCTCCTTTGTGTTATGAAGACTTGTGACAGTCTGTCTGAAAGCCTGGGGGACACCATCTTACAGGTCTCTAGTGCTTCCTCCCACTCCTTATCCTCCATGGGACCCACTTCCCTCTCCCAGCGTGGTTTTAAAGCAAAAGCAATTTTGGTGGAAATGGGAGTAGATAGCATATTGTAGAACGAAGATCTCAAACTGCGGGGATCCGTGTTCTTGACTATGGACACAACAGGGTGTGGAGTAGGCTGCGGATAGTTATGTGAAATTTGTACCTGGGCTGCGTGCCTGAGCTGAAAAAAACCTAAAGAGCATGTGGTCGGGTAATGACAACTCCTCTTTAAGCATTTGGTAGGTTTTGAGTTTTCCGGTTGATAGTATGTGGTTTAAGTAATAGACACCCTGTGCTGCCCATAATTCAGATCCCTGAGTATGAGCAAACTCCTTCAGTCCCCCGTTATGCCACAGTGGCGTATAGTCATTGTATTGGGGTGTGGAACTCTTAAGTGTCACCTCACACAGTACATACTCTAAGACAAGCTAAAGAGTTGGATACATGCAAAAGTAAATAAAGCTAAATAAGGACCAAATATAATAGCTCATATCTAAGCCTGCGCAGTTATACTAATTTAAGGCAACATTTACAAATTTTTTAGGATAAATCCAACCAGGATTTTTTTTTCTTAACGGGGTTGAAGGGATACTATAAGATTTTAACTAAATATATAACTTTATGATTTTGTAGTCTAGTCTATTATTTTTTTCAAACTATACTGTAGACTATGGGTGTGTGTCGCCCACTACCTTTTTGGTATGTGCAGAAATGGGGGTTTATTTTTTTTAACGGTCAGTGCAGTCAAATCTAGTCTAGTCAGGAGATGGGGGGGGATTTTTTTGAGAGAGGATTTATGCTGGGAGGGTTTTTTTTTTGGCACGGGTCAGGCTGCATTCCATGGGCACTGGTAAATAGTTAAGTGGACCATTTGGTTCACAATTTTTTATTTCTTTTTTTTCCTCCTCTAAAACCTAGGTACGTCTTATGGTCAGGTGCGTCTTATAGAGCGAAAAATATGGTAACTGTTAGCTTTTACTGTGAAGAGTCACTCTGAATACATGCTATCAATTCAGGAACAATTTGCAGCAAAGACTTTATTCAGGGATCTTGAGGTGATACTCTGCAGGAGTCAATGCAGCATTAACCACTTAAGCCCCGGACCATTTTGTAGCTAAAGGACCAGGCCACGTTTTGCAATTTGGCACTGCGTTGCTTTAACTGACAATTGCGTGGTCGTGCCTCCCAAACAAAATTGGCATCCTTTTTTTCCCACAAATAAAGCTTTCTTTTGGTGGTATTTTTTTTTTTTTTTTTGCGCTACAAAGTAGAGCGACCATTTAGAAAAATTCTATATTTTTTACATTTTGCTATAATAAATATTCCCCAAAAATGTTTCTTCAGTTCAGGCCGATACTTATTCTTCAACATATTGTTGGTAACAAATCGCAATAAGCGTTTGGTTTGTGCAAAAGTTATAGCGTCTACAAAATAGGGGATAGTTCTATGGCATTTTTATTAATATATTTTTTTAATAGTAATGGCGGCGAACAGTGATTGTTTTTTTTTTTATCGTGACTACGACATGACACACATTGGACACATTTTTGGAACCATTGCCACTACCTAACCACTAGGTTGCACTGAAGGGGTTAAGTGTGCCCTAGTGTGTGATTCTTACTGTAGGGGGTGTGGCACTTCGTGACACGTCACTGATCGTCGTTTCCTATGACAGGAAATCAGACGATTACTGCCACGATGAACGGGGAAAGGTTTTACACTTGCCTCTCCCTGTTCTAAATCTGTTACCCGATCGCTGGACACCGGTGGCGATCGGGTCCGTGTGTCTCGCGGTCGTGGAGCTCAGGACCGGGTCGCCAGTGTGCCACTGGTTGTGCGAGCAACCCACATATGCCGAAATATATCGTTGTGCGACGGTCCTTAAGCGGTTAAAGGAGCATTAGTCTGCAGTGACGCAGTTCAAGTAGCTGTAACTGTTGCTGTGCCTTATTCTTCAAATGGAAATCTCTTAAAATGTTAAGTGCTATGGACATCCCATGACGTTCCTATTCCTTTCTACTCTACCCAAGTTAACCCTTCAATAAAAAATACCACAAGCAGAGGCATACTAATTGGGGGGCAGGCCGCCACGGGTGACACACGCGGACAGCCTGTAGTGGCTTTGGAGGAGGGGTGCGAGCCGAGTGACACCTGGGACCTGCAGTGATCCCCTTCTCTCGTGGCTACGCTGCAGCTCTGTTCAGTCTCGACTGTTTTAGCCTAGCAGAGTGAAGCTGCCTCACCCTCCTCCTCCCTACACAGGAAGAGGGGACTCGTCACCTGACCAGTTCTGTGCATGTCCCGTCTTGCGTTTATCATCTGACTGAGGTACATTATGGGTCTTTACTGAAGGGGGGAGTGTCTGTTGGGGCTGTGTAATGTAAAGGGGTCCAGAGGTGCAGTTGTGGAGAGGGGTACACAGTAGTGACAAAGATATTGAAGGATACAGAGGTATGCAGGGGGCACAGTGGGGTGTATTTACATTTTAAGGTGGGGGGTGTGCCAGATATAGGATCTTCCGCGGGTGCCAAATGCTCTAGGTATGCCCAGGGCCATCTTAATAGCATTGTGGGCCCCTGGGCAAAGTGATGCTATGGGGCTCCTATAAGGTTGCCCCAATTTACATGCCTACTCAAGAATGAAAGTACAATATTTCTAATTCACATTGTCACTTGCCACGTGTCATGCTGGTGCTGGTAGTCCCCCTGTCATGCTGGTAGTCCCCCTGTCATGCTGATAGTCCGTAGCCACTTACCCTCTGCAGCTCTCTCTCGATCTTTGGTGATGATATTCTCCCTCACAGCATACTCCACCGCTGCCAGCACCTGGGGTTCAGAGACTGCAGGGAGAGCTCACCAGACCCTGTGTGTCACCAGGTGACAACTGCTCTGTGCCGGGTGGGGTCAGGGAGGGGCAGGGTGGTGCTCTGTGGTGGGCAGAGAAGGGAGGAGGAGCAGGGTTCCTCTCTGGTGGGCTGGGGCAGGGTGGCACTCTGTGTGGAGACAATTTGCCTGACGAAGGGGGTGGGACACCTGATCAGAGCCAGAATTTGACAGCTACACTTTCTCATTGAAGTCGGCGGTACCCCAGCCAGCTTTTCCAGTACTCATTTGTGTCCCTCGAGCGCACCAACTGACAGGACTAGTGCCATTTGTCTGGCTCTGATGGGGCCCCAGGTGAACGTTGGGGCCTCTGGGCCGTGCCCAGGGGTGCCTGCTTATTAAGACGGCCCTGGGTATGCCCCTGACCGCAAGGTAAAGCAAGTGACTTCATTTCGTCAAGAGTGGATGAATGGATGGATGGTCGGACAGTAGGGTGATGTGTGGATCTTTTGAACTTGTGTACACACACACCTCTCTCTGTATCAAAACTGTGTTTGCTGCGAGAGGATTCATTCAGCCAGTTGGGCAATTACTGTGTTCAGCTTTATAGATAATAAGCAATTTCACCATTCAGCTTTATAGATAATAAGCAATTTCACCATTTAGCAAACAATGTTATGTAGGCATTCATAATGACTTGACTTTGGGTTGTGTTGGGTCAGTATAGCATCCACCCCACCCAGATCACCACCCAAAAAGAGCAATCTTGTTTTGTAGCCCTCAGGCCTCCTCCCTACACCAAATTCTTTCCTTGATTAATTCTGTTTGGGAATTACCTACAGGACCAGTTTATATCTGGGAACCAACTATTTGGTTCTAATGTATCTGTGTAATTGCCATTTAGCAACCTTCTTGTAGATGATTAACAAAGTTGAAAATGTTTTTTTTTTTTTTTTTTTTTTTGTCTGCTACAAAAACCAATAATAGGGAGGGGTGCCCCTTTTGAGCATAGATAGCAATGGGCGATGCTCTTTCCATGCAGAAGCTTCTTGACCAGCTTCACCCCCTTGTATCACATGTTGAAATTGATTCTTGTTGTGGGTTATATATTATAATAGGGTGCTTAAACTATATAGTATAATGTACACTTTAGTTAAATGGCACAACAAATAAAGTGCAAAAGTGTTTAATTCTTAAACATCAATATTGTAGTGTTTGAAAATAATCCAAAGGAACAAACTGCATAGTAGAAACGGCAATCCAGATGAATTATGTAACAAGTATGTCCATAAAAGATGTGAAGCAATTCAGGTCTTAACACTGTCACCACTGGAAACAATTTTATGGAATTGGTGAATGAAGGCAAGTATCCTACTTGCCAAACCACCATGACCCCTTTAATTAAAAAGATAGATCAGGTGGAGCTTTACCTGGTTTAGTACCAGATGGGTTGTGAAGCAGCCGTCCCGCTCGTGCTGTTTGATCAGCGTGCGTTCGACCGCCTGGAGATGAGGTTGCTTCACAACCCATCTTGTACTATATGCAGATTTCCTTCAGTACTGAGGCAAGGCACTTTTTAAAGTAAAAGGCCATTTGGCTTGCTGTTTTTACTTCTTAATTTTTAATAACATGGAATTATGCTATGGTCTTAATTTTCTAAAAAAAAAAATTCTAAATAATTTGGAGGCGGGGTGATTCCCAGGCTTATCCCATTGGTGTCTACCAGAACAGTCCACAGTATCTAAACCAGTTAAAGCTCCACCTGACCTTTTTTTTTTTTTTTTTTTTTTAAAGGGGTCATGGTTGTTTGGTAAGTAGGGTATTTACCCTTATCCTACAGGTGTCATTTGTTTCCATAAAATTGTTTCCAGTGGTGACGATGTAAAGACCTGAATTGCTTCACATCCTTTATGGACATTGTTACATAATTCATCCGGATTGCTGTTCATACTATGTACTTTGTTCCTTTGGATTATTTTCAAACGCTATAATATTGATGACTATAAATTAAGCACTTTTGCACAATTTTTTTCACACTATTTAATTATCGTGTACATCAGACCTAAAAAAATCCACTCGCCTGCTCGCATTTTGCGAGTGGATTTTGAGGGGGGGCAAGTGTGGGCTGCCTGGGAGGGGGGGCGAGCACCGCTGTCGGCATGGGTTGTATTGCCTTTGTCATAGGGGAAGAGGAAACTGGAGAGCCGCCACTTGGCTGATTAGAGCTCTGGGGAACGTAACAGCTTTCATTAGCATAGCTGTGTGTTTCCCCGCCGTGTGGCTTCGTATACAGCCCCTCCCCCATGTCCGGGGAACTTTGATGGACAGATCACCGTCCCAGGATTGGATGGTGATCGGTCTATCAAAGTTCCCCGGAAAAGGGGGAGGGGATGTATACGGCGCCGCACGGCAGTGAAACGCACAGCTATGCTAATGAAAGCTGTTACGTTCCCCAGAAATCTAATCAGCCAGGCAGCCGTGGTGGCTCTCCCCTCTCATCCCCTACGATGGCTGAAACTGTGGGGAGGACACAGGCTGAAACTGTGGGGAGGACACAGGCTGAAACTGTGGGGAGGACACAGGCTGAAACTGTGGGGAGGACACAGGCTGAAACTGTGGGGAGGACACAGGCTGAAACTGTGGGGAGGACACAGGCTGAAACTGTGGGGAGGACACAGGCTGAAACTGTGGGGAGGACACAGGCTGAAACTGTGGGGAGGACACAGGCTGAAACTGTGGGGAGGACACAGGCTGAAACTGTGGGACCGGGAAACACAGGCTGAAACTGTGGGACCGGGAAACACAGGCTGAAACTGTGGGACCGGGAAACACAGGCTGAAACTGTGGGACCGGGAAACACAGGCTGAAACTGTGGGACCGGGAAACACAGGCTGAAACTGTGGGACCGGGAAACACAGGCTGAAACTGTGGGACCGGGAAACACAGGCTGAAACTGTGGGACCGGGAAACACAGGCATGCTGCATTTTTGGGTATGGATAAAGTTGTTTTGTTAAAATTTTTATAACTTAATTCTGCATAGAACATTTAAGTGGAATTTCATGAAATAATATATGAAGGCTTGTTTAGGGGCAGGGGTTGGGCGGGGCAACTGGTGGCGAGTAACCCTTGAGGCCTGGCTAGTAGCTCAGGACTTGAAATTTTGAGCCCTGGCGTACATTATACTTTATTGTTTAAGCACCCTCTTATAATATACAAACCACATTTCACAAAGTTGGCACCTTGCATTTTGAGGGGAGCATCTTTATATATTTTATTTTAGCCATAGTGCAGGGTTCCCCTTATTTTTAAGCTAATTAATCGGCCTGGATAATTGGTGGCGTTTTCCAGCAGGTATTCCTTACAATGTTTTGCACAAGCATAGCAGGCAAACAATCCATAGGCAGTACAGGGTTGACCCAGAAATACAATTTCCTCCCCCTCTAGACATATAACCCATGTGTTAACCAGGACAGGGGTTTTCATTGCAAATATCTTTGGATGATTATTAGTGTGGTTCACACTAGTGCGATGGGGAACCAGTGGGAACTTGCAGGCAGTTCACACTGCCCTATACGAACCGCTGCTGGTTTCAATAGAAAGTTAATGACACCCCCAGATTGGTTTACATATCGTAGTGCCAACTGTGAATTCGGACAGGAATCCGATCGCATGGGTGTGAACATGCAATCTAATTCTGGTGTAGACCTAAAGGGTTCTGCATGAATTTGGTCCTAATGCTATGCAAATTCAGCCATACAATCTGTATGGCTAAATTTGCATCGCACAGCAGTGTGGTGAAAATCCCATGAGATGTCAGACACCGCACAAGTGTGAACCGCCACTTAAAGCGGAGGTCTGGCTTTAAAAAAAAGTCAGCGCCTACAAACACTGTAGCTGCTGATTTTTTAATAAGCACACTTGCCTGTCCAGGTTGCCCGCGATGTCTGCCGCCCGAGGCCAATCCGTCGATTGTTGCCATCCTCGCTAAGAGAAACAGACGGTGAAGCCTTATGGCTTGACTGCCCGTTTCCTACTGCACATGTGCGAGTTGCTTGACTATTTGTGAATGGGAAAATGTGCATGCCTCTATTTCCCAGGAGGCTTCGCGAGGAGGAGAACACAGAATCTCACCGAGGAAGAGGCAGATTAGGACGATCTGCCTAGAAACAGCAATTTCTGGTAAGTATAACTTGTTTATTTATTTATTTTTTTAGGCTCGACCTCCACTTTAACCTCTTGCCGGCTGGCTATAGCCGAAAGACGGCTACAGCGCGATCGAGGTGAGATGTGGGGTCTTATTGACGCAAAACTCACTGTAAAGAGGACCTGTCATGCCAGATTCCTATTACAAGGGATGTTTACATCTTGATTTTGCAAAGAATTGTGGGAAAAAATCACAACTTCAAAAAACTCACCATGCCTTTCTAAATACCTTGGAATGTCTTCTTTCCAAAAAGGGATCATTTGGCAGGTATTTGAACTTTTCTGACATGTTAGGGTCTCAAGAAATGAGATAGGCCGTCAGTACTTCAGGTGTGATCAATTTTCAGATATTGGCACCATAGCTTGTTGACTTTCACAAAGACCAAATATACACCAATTTGTACTTATTTTTACCAAAGATATGTAGCAGTATAAATTTTGGCCAAAATTTATGAAGAACAATTACTAATTTGCTAAATTTTATAACATGATTTTTTTTTTTACAGAATATTCAATCTTCTTTTTTTTTTATTGCGCCAAAAAAAGTGATTAAATACCACCAAAAGAAAGCTCTATTTGTGTGAAAAAGGACAACAATTTTATGTGCGTACAATGTTGTATGACTGAGTAATTGTCATTCAAAATGTGAGAGCAAAAATTGGACTGGTTAGGAAGGGGGTTTACGTGCCCAGTGGTCATGTGGTTAAAATGCATGCAAAACTCCACTTTTAGCTTTAGTGAAAGTAAAAGAAAATCCAACATTTTGAACTTTCAACAGAACAGGAATAGTTTAATAAATTAAAAACAGTAAAGTTAGCCCAATTTTTTTTATATGTGAAAGATGATGTTGCGGCGAGTAAATAGATACCTAACTTGTCATGCTTTAAAATTGTGGACTCTCATGGAATGGCACCAAACTTGGGTACTTAAAAATCTCCAGAGGCGACACTTTAATTTTTTTTACAGATTACCAGTTTAGTGTTAGAGAAGGTCTAGTGCTAGAAGTATTCCGCTCGCTCTAACGCACGCCGTGATAACTCACATGTGATTTGAACAGTGTTTACATATATGGGCGAGTCTTGTGTTTGCTTCTGAGCGTGAGCTACTGGGGACAGGGGCATTTAAAAAAATATATATATTTTACCAAATTTTTTTTGTTTTTACACTTTTTATTTTAATCAGTTTTATTACTATTACAAGGAATGTTAACATCCCTTGCAATAGGAATAGTGTGTGACAGGTCCTCTTTATGGAGAGATACAGGTTCAATAACACCCCACATTTCTCCTCCAGGCTGAAAAGCATGAGATCTGGGAAAAAAAAACAGATATCATGCTTTTAGCCACGATTGCGCCTTTGTTTACCTCCGGGTACAGGCCTGCCGACGGTCATAGGGATGACCGTTGACCATCTGGTCACTGAAAATCTCTATGCTCTTCATTCGGCGGCAGCCAATTCGTTCTCCGGGCCTCCGATGGCAGACTGGAGAGTCCGGAGAAGCACCGGATGGCGGCGCCTGTCCCCTCCCGCCGCTTGTAAGAACTACCAAGCGGCAGAACAGCTGCTATGATTGTTGTTTGCCTTCGCCACCTGAAAAAAAGGATATCTGAATGATGCCTGTAACTGCACCCATCATTCAGATATCCCCCACCGAAGTCCAGGACGTCGTATGATGTCCTACGGTATGGAAGTGGTTAAATAATTTCACCTTTTTATACTTTAGGGTTGTAATATTAAAAAAAAAATTCCACTAGGAATTAGAAATTTGCTGTGAAGTAGTGTTACTGGGGTTAATATTTTGCAAGGGAACAGTCATTTAGGTAAATCGGGTTAATAGCTATATGTAGCCGTCTCAGGATTTACCCTTACTCAAGCAAAATTTAACAATGATTTTTATATTTCATTGGGTCTTTAACCACTTGCCGACCAGCTGCCCTCGTACTGCGGCAGGTTGGCACGATCCAGCGAACCATCATAGCTGTAGGTCAGCCCCTTTCAGTGGGATGGCAGGGGCACGCTGCACTGCAGGGATGTCTATGTGCGCGTGGCCAGTGGACGCAGGCACGAGAGGCAAAACAGGGATTGTGTGTGTGTGTGTCTGTCTCCCTGTTCTGTGAGGAGAGGAAAGGCAGATGTGTCAATTCCATCCCCCATACAGTTAGAACACACACTAAGGAACACAGTTAACCCCTTGATCACTGCCTAGTTTTAACCCCTTCCCGGCCAGTGACATTTACACAGTAATCGGTGCATTTTTAGAGCACTGATCGTTGTATAAATGCCAATAGTTCCAAAATAGTGTCAAGTCTCTGTGTCCGCCATAATGTTGCAGTCCCGATTAAAAAACGCAGATCGCCGCCATTACTAGTAAAAAAAATAAAAATGCCATAAATATATCTATTTTGTGGACTCTATAACTTTTGCGAAAACCAATCAATATACGCTTATTGCAATTTTAATTGCCAAAAATATGTATACAAATATATCTGACTAAACTCAGGAAAAAAATATATGTATTTTTTTTATTTTAACCACTTAACCTGCCCATAGACAAGACGTCTACAGGGCGGTTCGTTAACTCTGGGAGGACATCCACGGACGTTCTCCCAGAATCGCGCCCCCTGGGGGGCACACGGTAGTGTCCGTGACCGCTGGGTCCAGAGGACCTGGGTGCATTACTGATGGCGGTAAATTGCTGCTGATAGCGGCCATTTACCACATGATCGCTCCGTCCAATGACTGAGCGATCACATGTGAACAAACGGCGTCATTTGACACTGGTTCCTCCCTCCCCTCTCTGTACCGATTTGTACAGATCCAGCCATCCCTGCAATACCCTTTCTTCCCTGCAAATACTCTGCAATGTCCCGGCCAGTACTCTGCAATGGCTCGAAACTGGGGAAAAAAATGCGTTTTACCACTTCCCAGCCGTCATGACGTCCTTGACTTTGTGCAGCGATATCTAAATGATGCCTGCAGCTACAGGCAACATTCAGATAGCATCTTTTTTTAGCCGGTGATTCTCTACACCATAAGAGTGATCATGGTGGCTGTTCCGCCTCTTGATTGATCTTACGGGAGGTGAAAAGGGACGCTCCCCCCCCCCCGTCGCCCTCTGTTGCTTCTTCCGAATTACCGCTACGTTCGAATCCAGGATCGTTTTTTTTATTTTTTCAGGCTTCCCAGCCTAGAAGTGAGATGTAGAGAGGACCTGTCATGCTATATTCCTATTACAAGGGATGTTTACATTCCTTGTAATAGGAATAAAAGTAATCAAAACATTTGTTTTTGGGGAAAAACATGTCAAACTAAAAAAGTAAAATGAACGATAAAATATATATTTTTTTAAAGCGCACCTGTTCCCGTATACAGAAGCGAACGCACACGCTAGTCCCGCCCACATATGAAAAACGGTGTTCAAACCACACATGTGAGGTATTGCTGCAAACGTTAAAGCGAAAGCAATAATTTTGGCTCTAGACCTCTTCTCCAACTAAAAAGATATAACCAGTAAAAATATATCCTGACACAGCATGACCGCATATATGTTATGGGAAGGCTCCGCCTCCCTGCCCAATCAGGACTGGTTATACTATAAAAGTAGGTCTCCTCCCTTACCCAGTATTCTGTTTTTTTTCCTCACTGCTACAGGTGGTTATGCAACTGCTAAAAAGCAGGAATTTTTATTTTCCACCACCTTGCTGGACACTTCTGGCCAAGCCGCATAGGTTCAAGCCTCTACTGTGACGAAGCTCCCCGCTGTACAGGCAGACCTGAACGCCTATATGGGGGAGACCTCACCCAGTAGGATCCAGGAAGATGGGGGTGAAGGCATCTGGTCTCTAGAGATTGCTCATTTATCATGACGCCATGGATGGACATTCATTGGACTTTGGACATTAAGCATGCAGATGGTAAGGCACCACATGGTGCATAATTCTATTCAGTTACTGCTGCAAGTATGTGGTTAAACTTGCATTACTGAAGGGCTGTGGTTGTGTCTGCAATACTGCTAATGATAGCAGGTGTGCTGTGCTGGGCTGAAGCCTTCCTTTTTAACTGAACAAGCCTGGCTTTACAGTCTTGATTTATTTTCTGCAGGTATGTTGTAAGTTTGCATTTCTGAAAAGCATATATCACACACGTTAATGTAACTGGATGTCCGTAGTGCCACTCTGTTTACTAATATTAGACAGACTGAAGGAAGTGTTTGCAGTATTGCTAAAGCTTGAACTGATAACAGGTGATACTGAGAGCCCTTTCAATTTAATGCAGGGCCTGGCCCTGCAGGATGGGCTCACTGTGTATGGAAGATTGGTCTGCTTGGTGGTAAATGTGTCTAGGTAGGTTTAACCTGCTAGTGCTAATTGTCAGATGACTATTGACTTGCGCTGCTTGCCTGTGATTACATTAACTCCACATTAGGTAAGGCTGTGGTGTGTTTATTTCTATGCATTTACATGGTGACCTTGGTGATAAAATGTCAGAATCTGTTTAGTCACACTCCTTAGTACTTGTTAGCAATAGGTAATTGCTTGTGTTATTTGGGGTACCCCACACAGAGATATTGGGTTTGTAGTAGTTACTATTTATGGAAAATGGCTCCAGGATTTCAGCTCATCTGTGAACCAGTAGCAATCAGCCTTCCTAGAGACCAGCAACTTTAAATGAAGGTAAGGGCAGGTAGGTATATGCTATATCCTAAAAGTGCACATTATGGGCATAATGAGTGTAAATCTCAAGCCCTCAACACCAACACCAGTCTACCTGCTTCTGCGACAAGGGACAGATCCTCTTCAGCCCTGAAAAAAAACACTCTGTAGTTAACTGCCAAAAGGGGCAGATCAAGACATCGCTACAGTAATCATAGTGGTCTGGTGGTAACTGGTGTCGGCCAGAATGCAAAACAAGGTTGCAGGCCAAAGACAGTGACAAATGGGCAGAGACTGAGAAGGCCTACGGTCACTAATGGTTCCATACCAAGCATAATCAAACAATTGTGCTTGTTTAAAGACAACCTCTACCTGAGAGCTTGCTTCTGGAAAATTGCTCTGGCAAGTGGGCATATCAGAAGCAAAAGACGGAGACTTTAACCCCGTCCAAGCTGACTGTGTGGAACTCAGGTACTAAGCTATTCAAGCAGTCATCTAAAGGGTTCCCCTGCCTCAAAAGCAGCCGGCCAAACAGGCTTCATCAGATTAACCAAGGGTGCCATTCTTCCAACAGAAGAAACAATATCCTTGCAGAGAAGACCATGGGACAGCACATAGATCTGGAGATACACAAGGTTCATACTACAGTTAAGTAGTGTTGTTTAGTGTTGAGCGGAATACGCCATATTCGATTTCGCGATGTTGCGCGAATATATAGAAGAATATTCGCTAATATCGAATATTCGTGATATTTTATCCAAAAAAAAATTTGTGAAATTTCGCTAATGCGAAAATGATTGCGAAATTCTCATAAACGGAGATCATTTCCTGTATTACTAAACTAATATGCACTAAACACTAACTCTACACTAACTCTACTTAAAAGAAAGGAGAATAAGGGGGCAAAAGAAGGACGGAGATGATAAGCGCGCAATATTCCTATTGCGCGCTTATCTTCTCCGCCCTTCTTTTGCATCAGAGCCAATCAGAATAACTCGAATATTCGGCAAAAGGAATATCGCGCAATATTCCTTTTGCCGAATATTCGAGTTATTCTGATTGGCTCTGATGCAAAAGAAGGGCGGAGAAGATAATCGCGCAATATTCCTTTTGCTGAATATTCGCGTTATTCTGATTGGCTCTGATGCAAAAGAAGGGCGGAGAATATTCCTTTTGCCGAATATTCGAGTTATTCTGATTGGCTCTGATGCAAAAGAAGGGCCGAGTAGCTGATGCGATTCTTTTATGTTGCCGAAAATTCGCAATGCGAATTTTCGGCAACATAAAAGAATCGCATCAGCTACTCGGCCCAGGGTCTCTCTCTAATCATACCAGCAATGCTTTTAGACGTCGATGGAGATCACTAGGATGTGATCTGTTTTAAAAATAAATTTTTAAAAATACGAATATTCGCCATAGCGAATATTCGCCGCAATATTCGAGTTATTCGCGAATACTCGAATATGCAATATTCGTAGCGAATATTCGCAATGCGAATATTCGTGAGGAACACTAGTGTTGTTGTGACCTGCGATTGGGCAGCATGAAAGCAGAGCTCTGGTCAGTGATAAGCTCTCTATGATGGCAGATCCTAGATTGAAAAGGGAATAGCCAATGATGCAGTCACTGTGGATACAAGACTGTATGCTGTTTTTCCAGAAATCATTATGGCCAGTGAACCCTTATGGCCCCTCCCACAAGTAAACACATGCTGCTTTAAGTCATTGTGGTGACTGTTCAAGTCGGATCTGGCGATATCTAGAAGGAAGATTAATTCCTTATGTTAATCACCAATGACCAGAGGATAGCCAAAAGACTGACAAGTTAAACGTGGGAGAACTATAGCGGAGAATAAAGAATCAATCTTTATTTGCCTAAACCCAAGCCGCCCAATAGGGTCAGCTGACAGTTGGATGTAAATTTGAGCTTAGGATCCATGAGTCCTGTGCATTAAGGAAGTCAATAAATATATATTTCTTTATCGTACATCACGGGACACAGAGCGCATAGTCATTACATATGACCTTCAGGTGTGGACACTGGTGTAATCAACTTCACAGGAAGTTCCTCCCTATATAACCCCCTCCCACTGAGAGTGCTTTAGTTTTTTCGCCAGTGTCTTAGGTGTTGGTCACGTCTAGCTGTCCCTCGGAGGTCTCGGGACCCAGGATAGCTAGCCGGATCCGTCCGAAGTGCTTCAAAGCCAAGGTGTACGGTACCCGGGCCCTGCCTGCGTGGGGTGTTGCCTATAATGCCTCTCCTTGGAGGGCTGGATTCTGGGCTCCAGTGCCTTGGTCTCTCCCAGGACTAAACGCTACTGATGCCAGGATGCTATATAGGTCCAGGGGTGTGGGTTCCTTAACACAGGACCCCGGTCCCTGAAGGTCCGAGACAATACCCACGGAGATGGGGGAAGATTGGGCCTCTTGCAGTTTGCAATACCCTGCGGCGTGGAGCAGGTAAGAGGGAACCTGCGGGACTTGGTTCGACAGTAGGTATCCCCCTGGGGGTTCTGGGTTGGCTGGTATGCTTGTGCATCAGCCACTATCTCCACTATGTCTGTGTGGGCAGGATGGGATACTAATGTTTACCCAGATAACATGTAGATATATGTATACTTGTGTAAGATATATATTTGCTACTCACCCCAGGTCTGCCTGTTAGCATTGATACTGCAACCCCACATATTTTAAAGAGGAAATTGCTGGTGAAAACTCCTGTTTCTTAGGAAGCCCATGGGGACAGCTTCCTCTCTCTGTGCACTACAATAAGATTAGTGCTTACCTGGTGTCTGTTGGTGCTGCCTGGCGCTGGTCCATGTTTTTCCTCTGCTCTGCTTCCTCCATGTTGTTTTCAGCGTGGGGGGGTGCACGCCGCCTTTTATAGCGTCGGCGTGCGTTGGGGGGGCGGGCCAGCAGCGTCGGGGTCTGTTTTTAAAGTAAAACTTTTTCTCTGGCTGGTCTTTCCCTCCTGGAGGCAGAGGAAGAAGGACACAGAGCGCGCAGCTGGGTCTTTTGGCCACAGTGACACCCAGTGGCGGTTTGTGGATCTCCAGGTCTAGGACTTAGTTCCACTATTGACCAGAAAAAAAAAAAAAAAAATATTTTTTTGCTTAAAGGGACTCAGCCTTAGATCCAGCAGTATCTGAGTCAACCTTGGACTCCGGCTAACGGGCATTGGTGTTGCAATACTCACAGGTTTTCCTCAGTATTGCCACCTCCCAGGCGGGTAAAAAAAATAAAATAAAAAAAAAATTTTTTTTTCATTTTCCTCAGCCGGTTCTCATATTAATTACTCCTAGCTACAACAGTCAGGTGTTGGCTAGAGGGGTGACTCAAGGTTGTGCAATGGCTCCAAAGGCATCAGGACCAGCCAAGGCTGCAAAAGGTGCCAAGAAACAAAAGGGGTCTCCATCGGGGTCAGAGGATTTGGGCCAGGCTTCAACGGCCCCACCCTCACCAGTTAGACCACCGAGTAGCATAGTACAAGAGCCATTGGGGATGCTGGGGGCAGAGGCGGCCCCCGATCCACCCATTCCCGTTTACGTAACGGAAGAAATGCTAGCGACCACCCTGGGTGGGCTAGAGAAAAGGTTAACTGCTTTGTTTGCCCGCCCTTTGCCAAGTAGCAAACGGGCTAGATCCCCCTCACCTAGTTTGGTGTTTTCAGATGCGGAGGTCTCCTCTTCGGAGGAACGGGACCCACAAGGGGATCAAGCAGACCCAAGTCCCGAAGGTTCAGACATGGAGGGTTCCACTGTAGATGAATATTTTTCGGCCTCTCAAGCGGAGAGCCTGTGGATCCAGTCTTTGACCGATATAGTTCGCACTGCTTTTAAACTTCCAGTGCTAGAACTAGTAGCCCCTGTGGTATCCTCATTGGGTTCTTTAAAGGCTCCATTAACTTGTGTGTCTTTTCCGATTCACCCCCTTCTGCGGAGCGTGATTTACCAGGAGTGGGCTCGACCTGATAGGATCTTTATCCCTCCTAAGAGGTTCTCTATTCTCTATCCTATGGAAGAGGAATTTTTAAAGAAATGGGCACTCCCCACAGTGGACGCGGCCATTTCCTGCGTGAATAAATCCCTGACCTGTCCGGTTGAAAATGTCCAGATGTTCAAGGATCCGGTCGACAAAAAATTAGAGACCCTACTGAAGGCTTCTTTCACCACAGTAGGTGCCATGGTTCAGCCAGTGGTGGCAGCCATTGGCGTTTGTCAGGCCTTAAAGGATCAGGCAAAACAGATATTAAAGGACATGCCGGCTCAGCAAACTCGTGAATTAGCAGATTTCCCTAGGGCTCTCTGCTTTGCAGTAGATGCTATTAAGGACTCCATCCAACAGGCATCCCGGTTATCTCTGCTGGTGGTTCACATGCGTCGTCTTCGTGGCTAAAGAACTGGTCAGCAGAGGCACCCTGCAAAAAGCTTTTAGCAGGGTTTCCCTTTCATGGGGGAAGACTATTCGGTGAAGACCTAGATAAATATATCCAAACCATATCAAGTGGTAAAAGTTCTTCCTTACCGGTCAAGAAAAGACCGCGTGGGCCCGCGTTTAAACGACAGGCCTTTGCAGGCTCGGCCCCTTCGACTTCCCGTCAGTATCGACGGCCTCCCGGGCGTTCAGCAGTTAATAGCCGCCCACAGGGACAAGCCGCGGCAAACAAGAGGCCCTGGTCTCGCAAGCCGGCTAAACCAGTCATCAAGTCAGATTCATGAAGGGGCGCCCCCACTCTCTTGGGTGGGGGGAAGACTTCAGTTTTTCTCCGAAGTCTGGAAGGCCAGAATTCCCGACTCTTGGGTTCGGTCCGTGGTAGCCACAGGCTACAAACTAGAGTTTCGAGAAATCCCCCCTCCTCATTTTCAGGGGTCAAGTCTTCCAAGCGACCCGTTAAAGAGGGCCTCTCTCGTAAAGGCGTTGGATCGCCTCTTGCTCCAAGGAGTAATTGTAGTACCAACCCAAGAAAGGGGTATGGGATTCTACTCCAACCTTTTTATTATACCAATGGCGACGTCAGGCCTATCCTAGACCTCAAACGCCTAAATCGCTTTCTAAAGATTCAGACCCTTCGTATGGATTCCATACGTTCAGTGACAGCCAGCCTGCATGAAGGCGACTTTCTAGCATCTATAGACATAAAGGATGCATATCTGCATGTGCCGATCTACCCAGCACATCACAAGTTTCTTCGTTTTATGATAGATCAAAGTCATTTCCAGTTCGTAGCCCTCCCTTTCGGGTTGGCAACAGCTCCGCGGGTATTCACAAAAGTGTTAGCCCCGGTGCTAGCCGTCCTAAGGACAGAAGGCATTTTGGTCCTGGCATACCTGGACGATCTCCTGGTTATCGACAGATCAGCTTCCAACCTCAATCATGCAGTAGTCCGCACAGTTCGGCATCTACAAGAATTCGGGTGGGTTGTGAACCAAGGAAAATCGAGGTTGCAACCCACAAGACAGTTGGAATATCTAGGCCTTCGGTGAGATACAGAATGTCAGAGGATATTTTTACCTCAAGAAAAGATCAGGTCATTGACTCAAACAATTCAAATAGTCCTAGGCAAAAAGAGGCCGACTATTCGCCTATGCATGCGACTGCTGGGAAAGATGGTAGCCGCCTTCGAAGCAGTGCCCTATGCCCAGATCCATACCAGAGTTCTCCAGGCAGCTATTCTCTCTGCTTGGAACAGGTCCATACAGGCATTAGACCGTCCATTAGGTCTTTCCCCAGGAGTCAGGCGCAGCCTGTACTGGTGGCTGGTCCCTCAAAAATTGTCAAAAGGGAAAACCTTTTGCCCCATCACGTGGAAAATAGTAACCACAGATACCAGCCTAACAGGTTGGGGGGCAATCTTAGGAAAACGGACCCAGCAGGGACAGTGGTCAGAGGCAGAAAGTCTGCTTCCCATCAATGTCCTAGAGATCAGAGCTGCTCGGTTGGCCCTGGTCGCCTGGACTCTCCCCCTGCAGGGTCTGCCAGTAAGGATACAGTCCGACAATGCCACAGCGGTGGCATACATAAACCACCAGGGGGGCACAAGGAGCCTAGCGGCTCAAAGGGAAGTAAACCTGATTTTCTCATGGGCCGAAGCCCATGTACCCTGCATCTCAGCAGTGTTCATCCCAGGGATAGACAATTCTCAAGCAGATTTTTTGAGTCGTCAACAGTTACTCCCGGGAGAGTGGTCTCTTCACCCCCAGGTATTCCAAGAGATTTGCCAAAGATTCGGAGTTCTCGAGGTGGACATCATGGCAACAAGATTCAACAAGAAATTGGACAAATTCGTATCCCGAGCCAGGGACCCCTCGGCCTACGGGACCGATGCGTTGGTTTGCCCCTGGCACCAGTTTTCTCTCCTGTATGCGTTCCCTCCACTACAGATGATTCCCCGCCTTTTACGAAGGATCAGGGTGGAGCGCAGGCCGGTGATCCTGGTGGCCCCAGCCTGGCCCAGAAGGGCTTGATACGCACTCATCGTGAGGATGTCAGTAGGGGCACCGTGGCCACTCCCCCTGCGCCCAGATCTGCTGTCTCAGGGCCCGATCTACCACCCTGCTTCACAGCAGCTAAATTTGATGGCTTGGTGGCTGAATCCCTAATTCTTAAGGGCAGAGGCCTCTCAGCCCAAGTCATATCTACGTTAATTCAGGCTAGAAAGCCAGTCTCTAGAAATATCTATTACAGAGTCTAGAGGACCTATGTGGAGTGGTGCGAGTCTCAAGGAGGGCATCCTCGCAAGTTTTTTATTGACAGGATCTTGCGATTCCTCCAGGTTGGCGTTGACAAGGGGTTGGCTCTTAGTACTCTAAAGGGGCAGGTGTCTGCCTTATCGGTATGGTTTCAAAGGCCTTTGGCCACGCATTCGCTTGTGAAAACCTTCTTGCAGGGGGTCTTACATGTGAATCCCCCTATTAGAGCTCCCCTCTGCCCCTGGAATTTAAATCTGGTCTCGTCAGCTTTACAAAAGCAGCCGTTTGAACCTCTGACAGAAATCCCTCTTGTGCTGCTAACCCGAAAGTTGGTTTTCTTGGTGGCTATGGCTTCGGCCAGAAGGGTCTCCGAGCTGGCAGCCTTGTCTTGCAGGGAACCGTACCTGATTTTGCATAAGGACAGAGTGGTTCTGCGGCCTCAACCTTCTTTCCTTCCTAAGGTCATATCCAGTTTTCACTTGAATCAGGACCTAGTCCTACCATCCTTCTTTCCTACTCCCCAGTCCAGAGAGGAAAGACTGCTTCATACTTTGGACATGGTCCGAGCCATGAGGGTTTATCTCAAGGCTACAGAGAAGATTCAGAAAACAGATGTGCTTTTCGTTCTTCCGGATGGCCCCAAGAAGGGTCAGCCGGCTGCCAAGTCTTCCTTGGCTAGGTGGATTAAGCAGCTGATTTTTCAGGCCTATGGTCTGAAGCGCGTTCCACCTCCCTTATCAGTTAAGGCCCATTCTACGAGGGCCATGAGTGCCTCTTGGGCGGCACACCATCAGATCTCTATGGCACAGGTTTGCAAAGCGGCAACCTGGTCTTCCGTACATACGTTTACTAAATTTTATAAGTTGGACGTCACAAAAGCTACGGACACAGCATTTGGGCAGGCGGTCCTACGGGCAGCAGTATAGAATCCTCTGGCCCGGTTCACGCCCCCTTTTTTCTGTTGGTGGAGCTATTTTACCTCCTGATAATGTTTTTTGTTTGGCTATTTTTGGCCTTACGGTCTCCCTCCCTTCATGGAGCATTGCTTTGGGACATCCCATATGTAATGACTATGCGCTCTGTGTCCCGTGATGTACGATAAAGAAAAAAGGATTTTTAATAACAGCTTACCTGTAAAATCCTTTTCTTGAAGTACATCACGGGACACAGAGCTCCCACCCCTCTTTTGGGGAACATTGTGTAACCTCGGGAGAATTGCTTGCTACAAAACTAAAGCACTCAGTGGGAGGGGGTTATATAGGGAGGAACTTCCTGTGAAGTTGATTACACCAGTGTCCACACCTGAAGGTCATATGTAATGACTATGTGCTCTGTGTCCCGTGATGTACTTCAAGAAAAGGATTTTACAGGTAAGCTGTTATTAAAAATCCTTTTTTTTTTTCATTCCTCTACCAATTCATTGCATTCCCTCCATGATGCATCAGAGCACAAGGGTTGTGATTTACATGGGAGTTGGTCAAAGTAAACCTTTAACAAGAGGAAGAATGAAGATCCAAAAGAATTGCATAGGCCATCGTTGCAATTAATCTCTCTAGCCGTTGGTAAGGTCTGACCTCCACAAATCCTACTCCAGGATTTTTAAGGAGTATTCATATCAGTGTGACCCCCCCCCCAAGTCACTGCGACTCTGCAAGTAGCTTCACTTGGCCATCAGAGTGCACTACGAGGTAAACATGGAGACAGTGACCTTTCCACAATCTCCAGGCATTTCCTGGGATATTGGGTGCAGTAAGGGCCGACTTGCGGGCACAAGGACTTCTGGTGAGTCTTGTTTGGACAACAGAGTGTGAGTAACTTGTATAGCGCTGACAAATGTGAACCGAATCGCCTCAAGGCGTTTTGTATCCAGAGTCGTGCTGATCGTTCAGAAGAGGTGGCGCAATGTCTTCCAGGTTCTGGGAAAAGTCCTAGTACAGACTTTAATCGAGTCGGGAGGAGCCATCATCGAGAGACCAACTAATCTCATCACAATAATCACCTACTGGGAGGTAATTCTGAATCCCTGGAAAAAGTTAATGAATAAAAATAAAGTTACACTCAGAGAGCAACAGTATAGGTATCTCATTTCAACAAATGGCTCTTTCCCATTGATTGCATCCCACGATTGCAAGAGCGATAAAGTAGCCTGTAATAACCCATGTGGTCCGAGGGGGCCCAAGCAAGGTTGACAACTGTATTAACTGGTTTTGTAATAAAGAAAGACTTGCTTCCCGCGCTAGAAACGATGATTCCACAGAGGCGAAAAGTCCCCTCTTGGGGAGTTAGCTAAGCCAACTAATCTTTCAGCATACCAATCATCACAATTTGTTACTCGTGGGGTGTTCATGCCAATGAAGGACAAGGTGTCCAAAAGCCAGAGTTACAGCGGTCGCAGACTGAAGTCTTTCTGAAACACAACAAAGAGAGCCTCAACTATGGTAAAAAGACTCAGCAAAATGGGGAAGGCCTACCTTCGCTGACAAAAAGGAATGCAAAACTAGTAAACTTCTGTCAGAGGTATCTCCCAGCATGTTAGGTTAGGGTTTTCTAGAACTTACGGCCAGATGGCGTAAGATACAAAAGCTGTTGGATGCTAAGGGACACTCTCAAACAAGACGGTCAAGGGATCGGGAACGAGTAAGGCTATTAAAGTATTGGTCTGACAGTAACCTGGGTGGCTTCCCAGAGGTGGAAGCAGATAAACTAAGGACAGCCAACTGGTTCGGCAGATTAGCCAATACATATATATTCAACAAACCTAAGAGTCTCCAGGATCCTTATTCGCAGCCGTTCAGTGGTAACGATAATTGCCCTGTTGCTTGCAGGCAATGATGCCCACAGGTACATTCTCAGATCTGAGAACTTCCTTTTCTCCTTCCTGAGATTCAACACCTCATACAGCGTGCCAACGGTATCTTCCAAATTCATACAAGTTATATCTAGATACAGGAGACCAAGAAGTGGAGGTCTCACCGTGTTTGAAATCCAATGGAGGTCAGAGTGCCTACTCCAGACTTTAAGTACATTAGCTATGAGAAGAACCTACAGCATTTAAAGGATGGAATTCTCGGTTCCTTACTGTAAGGAATGAATTGTATACAAGCACGCCTAGAGACGGCATTAACCACTTGTCATCTGCCCACCGTCAAATGACGGCGGGCAGACGACTCCATTATCCTGACATCACGTCATATGACGTGATGTCCCTATAAAGCCGCGGGCGGGCACGTTTGCTCAGTAACTGAGCTGGGACGTGCAGCTCTGTATGTAAACACAGAGCTGCACGTCCCTGTCAGGGAGAGAGGAGATCGATTGTGTCCCTTGTACATAGGGACACAATCGGTCACCCCCCCTCCCCCCACAGTTAGAACACTCATAGGACACACATTTAACCCCTTCCCCGCCCCCTAGTGGTTAACCCCTTCACTGCCAGTCACATTTATACAGTAATCAATGCATATTTATAGCATTGTTCACTGTATAAATGTAAATGGTCCCAAAAATGTCAGAAAAGTGTCCGAAATGTCCGCCATAACGTCGCAGTCCCAATAAAAAAATCGCAGATCGCCGCCATTAATAGTAAAAAAAAAAAAAAAAAAAATGCCATAAACTATCCCCTATTTTGTAAACGCTATAAATTTTGCGCAAACCAATCGATAAACGCTTATTGCATTTTTTTTTACAAAAATATGTAGAAGAATACGTATCGGCCTAAACTGAGGGAAAAAAATTTTTTTTTAGATATTTTTTGGGTTATTTATTATAGCAAAAAGGAAAAAATATTGCATTTTTTTTAAAAATTGACGCTCTATTTTTGTTTATAGCGCAAAAAATAAAAACCGCAGAGGTGATCAAATACCACCAAAAGAAAGCTCTATTTGTGGGAAAAAAAGGACGCCAATTTTGTTTGGGAGCCACGTCGCACGACCGCGCAATTGTCAGTTAAAGCGACGCAGTGCCGGAAGCTTATATTTTGTCTGGACAGGAAGGGGGTGTAGGTGCACAGTAGCCAAGTGGTTAAAGGATACTTGAAACTCGGTCGTGTCTTCACTCTCTGGGATCCAGTAACGGTTGCATATCTCAGCAACCAAGTCCGAAAGACCTAGGCAGGTTATTTCACCCATGG
Source organism: Rana kukunoris (assembly GCA_029574335.1). Classification (NCBI taxonomy): domain Eukaryota; kingdom Metazoa; phylum Chordata; class Amphibia; order Anura; family Ranidae; genus Rana; species Rana kukunoris. Next base: position 96,388,532 of record CM056058.1, on the reverse strand, counting down.
GGTCTTCCAAATAGTGTGAGACACATTATCTCTTTTTCCATTTAGAGGGACAAGACCTAAATCTGGCCAGTAACATGGAATAAGTATTTATTTTGGCAAATACAGTACGTAGAGTAGAGCTAGAAGAATCTCAAACATCTAAGTGTCAAACCATAAACTTTCTTGTTGCTGAAATGATCTGGCAAAATTGTCTCTAGTCTCTTCCTCAACACTATACAAAGGTTGGTTTCTTGGGAACCTGAGTTAGAACATCATCCTTTTCGCAGAGCCAAACTAAAGTGTTTTGAAGTTCCACAAACATTGAAAAGAGATTCAAGGTTGAAGAGAGACATAGAATTGGCCCTTCTAGGAGAAAAACGATAAACTCATCAGGCCTAACGGCATCGGAATAGGACAATCTCGCTGTCCAAAGAAGACAATCGCAGTTGTACGGATAAAGTTAGTCAAAGCCTAGATGGATAGGAGAAATCCATCAGATGAGGGCAGAGACAGCTCTTCCAAACTGGTGGCCAGGGCTGGATTAACATAGGGGCTGTTGAAGCTGCAGCTCCAGGCCCCTTTCTCAAGATGGGCCCATTTGCCCAAAAAAAAAAAGTTCGACATCAGGGGTTGTAGCTCGATGACCAGAGGTCACAGAAACCCCACATTTGGGGGGTAGGCAGTTGAAGACCTTCCCCACAACGGGTCAAAATATGGGATGGCTATCATTCATGGTTTCCGGTAATACGGGCCTGCTTGCACCGCCTGTCAGAAGCTACATACAGAGCAGAGCGGCCATTATAAATACAAGCTGACACACTGCAGCTGACTGAGAAAAAATAAAATAAAACATTTCTTGCTCGAAAATTACTCTATGGTGGTCTTTGTAACTTTTTTATGTTGTACAGTATAGAGCTGCCCAATTCTGGCTAAAAGGACAACTGCAATTTTTTTTGCTTAGATGATCATGATTCTCTCACGATTCGTGCAGCATAACATCTTTCACAATAAAATGTAAAAAAAAAAAAAAAAATGGGCTTACTTTACTGTTTTTATGGTTTTTATTATTCATTGAAGTAGGCAAATGCAGTGTGACATAAAATATTGCAGCAATTGCCATTTTTGTCTCTGCTAAAATATATATATAATGTTTGGCGGTTCCAAGTAATTTTCGAGCAAAAAAATATTGCTTTTAACTTAAACAAGTGTTGGACTTTAAATGGTTACATTTCTTGCATTTACATGCAAAAGTTTGATCTAAAAAGGAAGTTGGTTACAATGTTTTTTATGTTTACAAACTTGGCAGACTGCCAAAGTTTATCCCTTGTGATCTATGAAGAAAGCGTTAGTTACAATGTTTCCTGCTAAGAACTTGGCAGACTGCCTGGATATTTTCTTTTGAGGCTGGGTTTACACTTGTCCTACAAACGCTCCGACATTGGGAGCTCATGTCGCATGACGTGTGAAAATCAATGTTTCCCTATGAGAGCTGTCTTAACTGATCTGACACAAGTCTGTCCGACTTTGAAAACACTCCCTGTACTACTTTGCTCCGACATTCATCCTACTTCAGCCCATTGAATATTATTGAAGTCGGACCAAAGTAGGAGCCTTGTCCTTATCAGACATCCGACATGTGATTACAGCAGCACTAAAAGGAATTTATCTCACTCTGGGATTGTTTTGATTGGTCAAAGAACAAGTCAGACTATCACAAAGTCGGTTCAAAGTAGTATCCTGTTCATGAAAGTCGGATGGATGTAGGACCAATGTAGGACAGATGTCGCAGAGCAAAGTAGGATGAAAGTTGTACTGGTGTCGTGTAGTATTTAGTGTGAATCCGGCCTGACAGCTGAAAGTCTCTCCACTTGTTATATGAAAGAATCAGCAAACTCTGCATTGGAGATGTCAGGGGGGGTTGAATCAAGATCACAATTTTTTAACGATTAATTGTGCAGCTCTAGCACGGTACTGTATTTGCGCAGACATTTTTCAAACATGTTTTTTTTTTGGAAATAAACTGTTCATTCATTAAAAAAAAAAACACTTAAGTTGGCACGATTTATTTTTTTGGTATCCTAAGCGATGCTTTAATTTTTTTTTTAGGTTACAGAGAAGGTCTAGTGCTAAAATGATTGCTCTTGCTCTAACGATCGCGACGTATGTAACCTGTGTGTAACTGGCTCTGATACTAGCCAGTGCCTACCCAGCCACTGACTGGTATCTCTCCCCATCCTGTCCCCACACACCTTCTCACCTGCTGACCTGTGAATGGGGTAATCACTTCTGCAGTGTTGTGTTCTGCCAGTGAGTACAATGATCGGTGTTGCTATCTATAGCTGGCAGCACTGATTGTTTTGGGAAAAAACAGGCTGGTTGTACTCAAGTCGATTAATAGATTGACTTGTGTAAAACCAGCTAACCCATACATAGATCGACTATGGCTGGTCTCTGCATAATTGGTGTAATTTCAATCCATGTATGTACCGCTTAACCACTACGCAGTCCCTAAACATCCTTCCACTCCCGTACATAGTGCTCACTGTCATACCCTCCACACTCCTCTCCAATACAGAACACCCACTGTTTTATACCCCCCACACTCCTCTCCTGTACATAGTGCCTGCTGTCATACACTTCTATCCTGTACATAGTGCCCACTGCCGCACCCTCCACACTCCTCTCCTATACATAGTGCCCACTATCGTACCATCCCCATTCCTCTCCTGTACATACTGCCCCATCATACCCTCCACACTTCTCTCTGGTACATACTACCCTCTGTCATACCCCCACACTCCTCCTGTACATACTGCCCACTGTCATACCTTTCACACTCCTTTCCTGTATATGGTACCTGCTGTCACACTTCTCTCCTGTACATACCGCCCACTGTCGTACCCTCCACACTTCTCTCCTGTACATACTGCTCACTGTAATTCTCTCCACACTCCTCTCCTGTACATACTGCCCACTGTCATACCCTCCACACTCCTCTCCTGTACATTGTGCCTTTTGCCTTACCCTTTGCACTCTTCTCCTGTACATAGTGCCCCACATTCCTCTCCCTCACCTGCACATACTTCCCACTTCTATACCATCCATACTCCTCCCCTATGTCGCTTACCCGCAAAAACAGTTCTTTAAAATGATACTGAATACCCTCAATGTTACCAGCTCTAGAATGGACACACTTTTGTTGGTTCAACTAAAGGAAATCTCAGTTCTCATATTTGTTCTGTCCCATTATTAGAACTTAGTTAATTTTGTGATTGGAAAATAGAAAGTGCAGCGCTATGATATATAAAGGTGCTGTCATGAGCATAGGACATGCAAAGGTATAGTCCAACAGGACAACAAAAGATGTTGGATAATAAGAAAATCAAAACATCACATAGCATATGAGTAATGGTGCATGGAGTCCATCAATGTGATTACAAACAGGTGAGTGAAAACACTGAATTTTGTGATTACTACTGCGATGTACAGAGGAACACAGGGGATCTCAACTACTCTAAATATAGCACTTGTAAAAAAAAGTGTCCCTGAAAATATTTTTTAAATGTTGGCAACTATGCACTTATGCACTGCCCAAGGGCCACTGGGTCAGTAGGGGGCCCCATGAGAGGTTTCTGGGATCCTGTGATAATAAAGCGGTAGTAAACTTTCCTGGTATTACTACTTTTTAGATGCCCTGGGGTAGGTTATGCCACAATGTACAAGTATGCACACCATATTAGCACATTTGGGTACACTTAAATTTTCAGACTGGGCCCTCCATTGCTGCGCTGTGATAATCACGCATTTATTAATAAAAGGCTACCAAAATCCTCAGCACCAGGCCCATGATGTTCTTAATCTGGCCCTGCTGGTGGCGCATCCATTGACGGAACTCCAAAATAGGTCCTCCAGAGTTAATATGTAAACTACGTCCTGGTCTACATTCAACATGTTGGGGGTCCACTCTCGTGGACCCAGCAGTCGTAACTACAATACATCTCCGTTGTTTAACCACTTCCCCACCGCGCCATAAGCATTTTACTGCTACGGCGCGGTGGAGTTGCTTTGACACGACGTCCCTGGGACGTCCTCGTGCACTTCCGCGATTGCGCGTCCCCTGGGACGCGCTCGCGAAAGTGTCCGTGCTCGCCGGGTCTAGAAGACCCGGCGCATCACGGATCACGGTAAATTGCCGCTGATAGCGGCTGTTTACCACGTGATCGCGCCGTCGAATGACGGCGTGATCACTTGTAAACAAACCGGCGTCATTTGATGACGCCGGTTCCTCCCTCTCCTCGCTCTCCGCTCTGTACCGTTCGGTACAGTGTGCGAGGAGAGGGGGGGGGAGCGGGGTGTCAGCAGCTGAGCTGTGGCTGGATCTGTGACAAATGCAGTCACAGATCCAGCCATCCCTCAAAACATCCCAGCTCTGCAATCCCCTAGTACCCTGCAATCCCCCCAGTACCCAACAATCCCCCAGTACCCAACAATCCCCCAGTACCCCACAGTACCCCACAATACCCCAGTACCCCACAATACCCCAGTACCCCACAATACCCCAGTACCCCACAATACCCCAATACTCAACAATACCCCAGTACCCGGCAATACCCCAATACTCGGCAATACCCCAATACTCGGCAATACCCCAATACTCGGCAATACCCCAATACTCGGCAATACCCCAATACTCGGCAATACCCCAATATTTGGCAATACCCCAATACTCGGCAATACCCCAATATTTGGCAATACCCCAATACTCGGCAATACCCCAATACTCTGCATGATACTCTGCAATACCCCAATACTCTGCAATACCCCAATACTCTGCAATACCCCAATACTCTGCAATACCCCAATACTCGGCAATACCCCAATACCCTGCATGATACTTTGCAATACCCCAATACTCTGCAATACCCTGCGCGATACTCTGCAATACCGCCTATGGAGATTTTTAAGTAGCGAAGTTTGGCGCCATTCCACGAGTGTGCGCAATTTTGAAGGGTGACATGTTGGGTATCTATTTACTCGGCGTAACTTCATCTTTCACATTATGAAAAAAAATTGGGCTAACTTTACTGTTTTGTTTTGTTTTTTTTTTAGCACAAAACAGTTTTTTTTAAAAACACGCGTTCAATAAATTTCTGCGAAAATACCGTGCGCGATAAAAAGTTGCAACAACCGCCATTGTATTCTTTAGGGTCTTTGCTAAAAAAGCATATATAATGTTTTGGGGTTCTATGTAATTTTCTAGCAAATAAGTGTTGATTTTTACATGTAGGAGAGAAATGTCAGAATTGGTCTGGGTGTTCCAGAACGCCTGATGGCGCTCCCTGCATGTTGGGCCTCTGTATGTGGCCACGCTGTGTAAAAGTCCCACACATGTGGTATCGCCATACTCGGGAGGAATAGCAGAATGTGTTTTGGGGTGTAATTTGTGGTATGCATATGCTGTGTGTGAGAAATAACCCACTAATATGACAAACAAGTTTTTTTTTTTTACAGAATTTTCAGTCGTTTTTCTTTTATAGCGCAAAAAATAAAAAACCCAGAAGTGATCAAATACCACCAAAAGAAAGCTCTATTTGTGTGAAAAAAAGGACAAAAATTTCAAATGGGTAGAATGTTGTATGACTGAGTAATTGTCATTCATATTGTGAGAGCACCGAAAGCTGAAAATTGGTCTGGTTAGGAAGGGTGTTTAAGTGCCCAGTGGTCAAGTGGTTAAGAGGATTAGATCTATCCCCTCTAACACTTGAGCAGTACCCACCCTTGTTGTCTGGTGATCTGGTACATCCCATACATATATGCTGTCGTGCTGCGTCAGGAAAAGGGAAAATTTTATACTTGCCTAACGGTAATTTTCCTTTCCTGATGCAAGCATGACAGCATATAGGTCCCCTCCCCAAAAAAAGCAAAACAAATATAAGGGCCTTGAGCATTCAAGAAAGGCCTTCGGCAGTGATACTAAAGTATGAGAATACTGGGTAAGGGAGGAGACCTACTTTTATAGAATAACCGATCCTGTTGGGCAGGGAGGTGGAGCCTTCCCATACGTATATGCTGTCATGCTTGCATCAGGAAAGGAAAATTACCGTTGGGCAAGTAAAAAAATGTTCCCTTTTTTAAAGCGTCACCTATGGGGACTTCTAAGTAGCGAAGTTTGGCGCCATTCCACAAGCATGTGCAATTTTGAAGGGTGACATGTTGGGTATCTATTTACACAGCATAACTTCATCTTTCATATTATGCAAAAACATTGGGCTAAAAAGCATTTTTAACCACCATGTACATATACGTCGGCAGAATGGCACGTACAGGCAGATGGACTTACCTGTACGTCCCTGCCTAGATGTGGGTCGGGGGTCCGATCGGGACCCCCCCCGGTATAATGTAAACACAGGCAGAGGAAGTGATGTCAGCTCTCCTCTCGGCGGTATTTTCCATCCACGGAGAGGAGAGAAGACATCAGAAGAAAGTTGCACTAACACTACACTGACACCACACACGCAGGCACACTTAACCCTTTCAGATCACCCCCCCAGCCCTCTGTCAGTGTCACTAATCGCAGTGATCATATATTTACTGATCACTGCATTTAGTGTCAGTGTGACATGCAGTTAGTGTTGGGTCCAGGGCAGCCCCCGTACCCTCCCTAATAAAGGTTTAACCCCTTGACCACCGCCCTAGTTAACCCTTTCACCCCCTATTGCCAGCGTCACTAAGCGATTGTTTTTCTGATCGCTGTATTAGTATCGCTGTTGCCGCTAGATAGCTTCTTTTTTTTTTTTTTTTTTTTTTTTTACTTAAGACATGTGGCTGAATACATATTGGCCTAAATGTTTGACTAAAATTTAGTTTATTCAATTTCTCATAACAAAAAGTAGAAAATATCATTTTTTTCAAAAATTTCGGTTTATATCACAAAAAATAAATATCGCAGAGACAATCAAATACCATCAAAAGAAAGCTCTATTTGTGGGAAGAAAAGGACGCAAATTTTGTTTGGGAGCCACGTCGCACGACCGCGCAATTGTCAAAGCGACGCAGTCCTGAATTGTAAAAACGCCTTTGGGCATTTAGCAGCATATTGGTCTGGGGCTTAAGTGGTTAAAGCATTATTTAAAAAAAACACGTTCGAAAAATTGCTGTGCAAATACCATGCGCGATAAAAAGCTGCAAACACCGTCATTGTATTCTCTAGGGTCTTTGCTAAAAACATATATAATGTTTTGGGGTTCTATGTACTTTTCTTTTTTTTACTTATCTTTTATTTTAAATTTTTCAAAAATAGGATATAACAAAATCTCACTGATACCATACATTTACAGACCAAGATATACATTACTTATGATACATCTTACTTCTAATATTGATCAATACCTTTCCGATCCTACTCCTTTTTTCCCTTATGCTACCCCCCCCCCTCCCCCACCAACCCCCAAAAAAAAAAAAACAACCCCACGAATAAATAAAAAAGGGGAACCCATTCCCCATCTCCTCCTGTCTCTCCCCCTACCTCTCCTCAAGGAGCCTCTTCCCCTCTTCTGATCTAATAAATTGATTCCATCCTGCCAAGGTTTCTTTATACTGTGTCCTCCTGTTTTGAGCAGAAAGAACCAAGTCTTCCATAGCTCCTACTTCCTGGGCCCTGATGAGCCAGCTTGTAACCGAGGGGGGCCGTAGGTCCCTCCACCTCAGGGTAACTCCCGCCCTTGCCGCGTTGATCAGGTGACACACTACCGACCTCCTATACCTCTGCACCGGCATCTGTGAGACATGCAGCAGGAAGAAGGCAGGGTCATCTGGGATCACGTCTTCAAAAAAATTTTGGGAGATTCTCCTTACCTCTCCCCAGTACTGTCTCACCTTTCGACACGACCAAAAAATGTGTAAGAGAGTTCCCTGTTCTTCACCACACCTCCAACATTTTCCCTCTACTTCATTATCAAGTTTGTGTAGCCTTTCTGGGGTATAGTACCACTGTGTGAGGAGTTTGTAGTTAGTTTCTTGGGTTCTTGAACACACCGAGGAATTTAGTGCCAGGAAGATTATTTGTTTATGCTGGGTTGGGGTAAAGGTTCTCCCCAGATCTCTTTCCCATTTACTGATGCTCGGCATCACAAAGTCTTCCGAGGGCGTATTCAGAAACCCATACATTTTGGATAACACTCTTGGGAGTGGCTCCACCGCACTACAGCTTCTCTCTAGTATCGTCAATTGTCTTTGAAATTCCATTGCTGGACCCAATGATCTTAAGAAGTGTCTTACCTGCAGCGCCTGCCACATTGCAAACTCAAATGGTCCTCCAACCTCCATTAGTTCCCCAATGGAAGGCCACAGACCTGACCTCACAAAATCTGAGGCCTGACAAAGGCCTTTCTCTCTAAACTTTCCAACAATATCCCTTTCCATCCCAGGTGTAAAATTAGGGTTTCCTATTATAGGTAGCAAAGGTGATTTGCCTGGTGAGAGATTCTTGTTTCCACATATTTTTGCTGAGATTTGTAATGTAGTCCCTATTATAGGGTGTCTCTTGATGTATCTCGGGAGTACTTCATAGCACCAGGGTGCTCTATTCAGTGGGATTGGGCTTACATATTGCTCTATGTCTACCCATCTTTTGCATTTCCCATGTCTACACCAATCTACCAGCCTTGTCAGGTGTGTTGCTCTGTAGTATTTTACTATATTTGGGACTGCCATCCCCCCTGAACTCTTTGGCATTCTCACTAAGTCTCTTTTGATTCTGGCTTGTTTCCCTGCCCATATAAACTTCATGAACAAGGAATTCACCTGTCAGAGAAATATTGCCGGGATGGAAATTGGCAGAGCCTGGAATAAGTACAGCACCTTTGGTAGGATACACATTTTCACTATACTTCCTCTCCCAAACCATGAATGCAGCCCATGCCCCCATTTGTCTAACAATATCCGAATTGCATTATATAGTGGGGGGAAGTTCAGCGCATAGGTATTCCTAATATTTGCTGGAATGTATGTCCCCAGATATTTTAGGGCCTTTTCCCACTTAAACCTGAAATTTTGTTTTATTACCTCTCCCATGGGCCCTGGGACCGCTACAGTCATTGCTTCAGATTTGGTGTTATTGATTTTCAAATTGGATATTTTCCCATAGATCTCAAATTCTCTTATTGGGTTAGGGAGTGAGACATGGGGATTGGTCACTGAAAAGAGCAGATCATCTGCATACGCTGCCACCTTGTGTGTCCGTTCTCCCATCTGTATCCCCTGGATATCCGGGTTTTGGCGGATTTTGTTTAGTAGTGGTTCTAATGAGATAGCGAACAGCGGTGATAAGGGGCATCCCTGCCTCGTACCGTTCCTGATCTTAAAGGGGGATGATAATACTCCGTTGACTCTTACTGAGGCCTGTGGGTTCGTGTACACACTCATGATCCATCTAACCATCCGATCCCCCAACCCCACCTGTCTCAGTACTTCTTCCAGGAACCGCCAATTCACCCTATCGAACGCCTTTTCTGCATCGGTGTTCAGAAATACGCAGGCAATTTTTTTCTCTCCGACATAGTATATCAGGTTAAGCATTTTAATCGTGTTGTCCCTGGCCTCTCGTCCAGGGACAAACCCTACCTGATCTAAGTCTACTAGTTGTGTTAGCCATGGTTGGAGCCTAGAGGCTATAATTTTTGAAAAGAGTTTTAGAGCTACATTTAACAATGAGATTGGCCTGTAGCTGCCGCACTCCGCCGGGTCTTTCCCTTCTTTGGGAATTACAGTTATATGAGCAAGAAGTGCCTCCGGAGGGAGTGCCGCAGTACAGCCCAACGCATTGAAAATTTTTGCCATTTGTCCCGTTAATAGCGTGGCAAATTCTTTATAGTAACTTATTGAGAATCCATCTGGGCCTGGTGATTTCCCAGACTTGACCTTTTTGAGGGTTTCACATATCTCCTCAATGGAGATAGGGCTCCCAAGGCTTTCCCGGGCTGGGGATGGCAGTCTCGGCATTCCTGTTGTTCAAAGGTACTCCTTTACTCCCGCCTGTATGTCACCCACTGGCTTCAAATTGTATAATGAGGAATAATACTCCTCAAATGTCTGGGCTATATCTCTTGGTTTCTTTACTAGTTGTCCCTCTTTCCCCTTAACTTGCGGGATGTATATTGCCCTGTTCTTTTCCTTAAGTTTCCCTGCCAGTAGTTTACTACATTTATCCCCCAACTCATAGTTCGCCTTTCTACCTCTTTGTATGACTGCCTTAGCTTTAAATCGCATTATCTCTGAAATCTGCCTTCTCAATTGTCCTAGTTCTCTCCCAACTGCAGGTAGTTGTATTTTTTTATGTTGGATTTCCAGTCTCTGAATCTCCGCTAATATTTCCCTGATCTGTTTCTCCCGTTTTTTTTTCAGATATGATCCATGTTTTATCAAAACACCTCTGATAACCGTCTTGTGTGCCTCCCACACCATGCCCAAGTCACTCCCTGGCGTGTCGTTGACCTGAAAATACGCTGCAATCTCCTTGGCGACATCTGTATTAACCTCTGGGTTTTGCAGCAGACTCTCATTCAAACGCCAGCATCTGTCCTGGGCAAATACCTCATTGAAGAGGGAGAGACACAGACTTATCGGGGCGTGATCTGACCACGTTATGTTCCCTATTGTTATCCCCGTAACTGATGTAATCAGGAAATGAGGGATCAGAAAAAGGTCTATACGGGAGTATCTCTGATGCGAGTTGGAGAAGAAAGTATAGTCCTTTTCATATGCGTGTAAAATCCTCCAAGCATCTACCAGCTGTACTTCATGTAATTTTCGTATTATCCCCTTTCTGATATTCCCTGAGATTGATGATGTCCCAGAGGATGTGTCAAGCCTGGGGTCCAGGGTGATGTTAAAATCCCCCCCCAGGATCAACTTACCCTCTGTGAATTCGGCCAACTCTACAAGGGCTCTCCTAATAAATACATCTTGTTTAGTATTTGGTACATACATAGTGGCCAGGGTTACTTTGACACCTCCTATACTCCCCTTCAGGTAAAGGAACCTACCATTCGGGTCTAGGCGTTTGTCTTGTAGCGTCCATGCCACTCGATTGGAGATCAAAATTGCTACCCCCTTCGACTTTGCTTCCCGATTCATTGCGTGGTATACGCATGGGAAGAATCTGTTCTGCAAAAATGGGAGGTTCCCTTCCCTGAAGTGGGTCTCCTGTACGTAGGCCACATCTGTCCCCCAGCTCCTTAAGTCCTTTAACAACATCTTACGTTTTTCTGGGACATTCAGTCCTTTAACGTTCAGGGATGTTACTTTTATTGACTCCATCTCCTGCTCCCGGATAAGTTTAAGCCGGAGGAGAGACGAGAGGAAAAAAAAAAAGGGGGGATAAAAAAATTCCCAAGTCCCACCCCCCTCCCTCCCTTAATCCAACCCCCGCCTCCCTTCTATGTCCCTAAGGGAAAAAACACCCTGAACTGGATCCTCCTCCAGTTTCCACCATGGGTGTATACCTACTTCCGGGGATGTAACTGGATTGATCGAGTGGCTCCCACCCAGCTTCCTTCTACCCTCCCCACCACGACTATACTCAATCTCTTCTATTTCCAGAGTTTCCATATCCCTTCTTTTCTCTCCCTCCTATTATTTTTAGCTTCTATTCCTTCCTTCCTTATTCTTACCCAGCATATATAAATTTTTGCCATTAGTTTGTTTATTTTCTCTTTTTCTTCCAATCCCTTCCTACTTCTCCTCTCCCCCCCGCTTCCTTACCTATACTTTATGCTTTATAATTAATTGCTCATGTACAACTTGTATAGTGGGGGGGTGGCAATTCCTAGTCCCTTACGAGTCCCTGTTTCCCCCAGTGGGGAAAGGGAAGAGTTCCTCTAAGTACCAAACCTTGGCCAGTATGAGCTTCATTTATAGGAGGGAGAGAGAACACACAAAAAAAAAAAAGAAAATGAAAAACCACACACCACAAAAAATCACATTCTCGTTTTCAACCCTATTTTAGGGAGAGACTGCATAAACTTCCCCCCTACTAGAGGAAATGGGGGCTGAAAAAAGAAGACCCCCTAACCCACACCGCAAAACCCCCCCTCTCGGACCCTCCCCCCTCAACATCGGAGCCGTCAGCAGCCCCTGCTCCATCCCCCCCCCTCCCCCCCACCCCAGTCCTCCACATACCCCAAGAAAAATAAAATAAAAAATACATATAATAAAAGAATAAAAATAAAAAAAAAACACATACACCTCCACGTATATACACATATATATATGTATATACACATACATGTGCACATATCCCCTCTACGTTAAACTAAATATATTCCCAGTGCATTAATTTTATCAAACTAATCACAACAATCAATACGTTCCAGTAATCCCCTGTGAGTCTTGAGTCTTGTGAAGAATACATAAATAAATATTTAGATGCATGCATGCATGCATACGTACAAAAATAATTAGGTAATTAGATAAAAAAAAAAAAAAAAAAACCGACCCCATACAACATATACTTTCTCCGTGTCCCTCTTTCAAGGGTCATAGTGTGAAAAAGGAAAGGGGGGGGGAAAAAAAAAGGTCCCCTTTCTTCAACCTCGTGACGTCCTCCTATCATGACCTATTGTGTCCCTTTATCCTCTTTAACATCTGTGTATTCTCAATTAAATTATATCAAGTGTTCTGCATTGCCCCTTCGGGTGGACGGACTGGGCTAGAAGGGGGGGAGGAAGATAAAAAAAAAAGAAGGGGGGGGGGGGGCCCGGGGTCAACCCAGGGGCACCCAGGGGGCAGAAAAGCGGGGATCTCCACTTCTCTCCTCTACTTCCTCCATCTCTTATGTATCTTTATCTTCTTGATCCTGGTAGATCTTGTAACCAGTCCGGGACCTCGATGGGGTCTATTTCCAAGAAGTTAAACAGGTCAGGGAGGTCCATGGGCCGCTGTAAAAGAAAGGAATCTGTTCCTTTTTTAATTGTAACCGAGATTGGGTACCCCCATCTGTAGGTCCCCCCCGATGTCCTTATCTTATCCAAGAGGGGTCGCAGCATGGCTCTTCGCTGTAATGTGGCCCTAGATAGGTCTGGTAGGATTTTTATCTGCACGCCGTTAAACACAATTTCCCCCGTCTCCCATGCTGCTCGGCTAATCATCTCCTTGTGTGCATACCTATGGAAGCAGCCAATTATGTCTCTGGGCCTGTTCAAATTTGTCGAGCGGGGACCTAAAGCTCTATGTAGTCTTTCAAACTCATACATCTGAGAGGTTGGGGGGGGAATTAGTTGACTACATATCCCATTTATAGTTGACTGCAGAGCCTCTTTTTCCACTGTTTCGGGGACCCCTCTAAATCTTAGGTTCTTGCGTCTACTACGATCTTCCATTTCTTCTAATCGCAGTTGCATGCGATCGACCTGTGATATTTTCAGCATGTAAGTCTGTTCTATACTAGATACCCGTGCATCCAATTTAGTCAAAATCATTTCATCTTTTTCCAACTTATCTGATATTTGTAGTACTTCCTCCCGGACACTCTCCATGTCTTTACGGTGGGACTCCTCCATGCGTTTTATCAGCGTCTCCATATCGGTCCGTGTAGGGAGGGCCTGCAGCATGGCTTTCAGTACGCTTAGCTCCGTCTCATGGTCTCCCTGTAGGGGTTCTGTATAGGTCATCTCGCCTCTCCTCTGGAAGCCGCTACATAGTCTGCATTTTTAGTCGGGTGGGGAGCGGAGCTGTGGAGCGCGTGTGTGTCTCTACTTCATCCTCTTCCGGTCACACCCCACCCCCTATCTATGTCTATGTACTTTTCTAGCAAATAAATGATTATTTTTACATGTAGGAGAGATGTCAGAATTGGCCTGGGTGTTCCGGAACGCCTGTGCTCCCTGCATGTTGGGCCTCTGTATGGGGCCACGCTGTGTAAAAGTCTCGCACGTGGTATTGCCATACTCGGGAGGAATAGCAGCATGTGTTTTGGGGTATAATCTGTGGTATGCATATGCTGTGAGAAAAAATCCTATATGACAATTTTGTGAAAAGAAAATCTTGATTTTGCAAAGAATTGTGGGTAAAAAATAAAACTTTAAAAAAACTCACCATGACTGTTTCTAAATGCCTTGGAATGTCTTCTTTCCAAAAAGGGGTAATTTAGGGGGGGGGGGGTGTTGTACTTTTCTGGCATGTTATGGTCTCAAAAAATGAGATCGGCCGTCAGTACTTCAGGTATGATACATTTTCAGATATTGCACCATAGCTTGTGGAGGCTATAACTTTCACAAAGACCAAATAATATCCACCAATTTGTACTTATTTTTACCAAAGATATGTAGCAGAGATGATCAAATACCACCAAAAGAACGCTCTATTTGTGGGATAAAAGTTTTGTTGGGGTACGACGTCGCATGACCACGCAGTAGTCCGTTAAAACGTTGCAGTGCCATATCGCAAAAAAATGGCCTGGTCATTGACCAGCCAAATCTTCTGGAGCTGAAGTGGTTAAGATTAAACAAAACGGGTGTGGTTTTTTTTTTTTGCAGTGAGTTTGTTTATGGTAAACACAGGGTGGTAGTTTTAGGGGGGTAGAGATGTCCAATATTGGGACCCCTGGTTCTAGTCCCCCCCCCCCCCTGTTTTTAGTATGCTTACGCTAGGAATATTATATGTGATTGTGACCTGCAGCGCTGTCGGAGGAATTCTGATATGGCCACACTAATGCGCGCATGCGCTTTAGCGAATGGCACGCTATGGCGAATGCACGTTCATGACGAAACATGCATATGCAAAACGTGGTTATTGCTAGTGTTGAGAACAGATGAAAGTAAAAGTTTGGCACTAACTCAGATAAATGGATCAATATACATCCTTAAGAATATCTCTATCAAAAAAAAAAAATACCTGCAAATAAATTTAGTTCTCTAGATGATCCCATAATGGAAATATGGAAAAATCTAAAGGAAGTCACCCATAGGTAAAAGCCCAAGTCCTGATGGGCTTACAACCGCATACTATAAGTTCAGCGATATTCTGGTCCCGAGGATGTGTTCTTATAGGAACGGCATCGGTACTAATTGGGAGATCCGCCGTGAGGCATTGGAGGCTGCGATTACGATTATCCCCAAGGTAGGCAAAGATCCCTCATTGAGTTCCAGTTACAGACCCATCTCCCTACTAAATGCGGACGTGAAGTTGTTCACCAAAATTTTACCCGGTTGAATGAAGACTATCGTGAAGGCTCTGGTACATACTGATCAAGTGGGTTTTATCCCAGGTAGGGAAAGTAGGGATAACCGCATTGGAACACTCCTACAGAAAATAAGATGGCAAGTCCCCCAGGTCTACTTCTGTCAATAGACACCAAAAAAGCGCTTGACATAGTAGACTGGGGATTTCTTCAGAACACTTTAGAGTTTTATGGAGTGGGACCTAAGATGCTGGGGTGGATAACTGCTCTTTACAATCACCCAACCACTAGAGTTAAGGTAAGTGGGACGGTATCTGGGCCATTTGAGATGTTTACCGAGACCCGACAGCGTTGCCCCCTTTCCCCCTTACCCCCTTATTCTTCATTCTGTCTCTAGAACCTTTACTGGCCGGGGTAAGAAATCCCAACATTAGGGGAATACAGACAGATGGGGAACACAAACTTGCGGCGTATGCCGATGATATTTTGCTATACAAAATGAACCCAACTGCAACTCTCCCTAACCTATTAACTCTTAAATCATATGGGGAGGTATCAAACTTCACATTTAATCCCTTAAAATCTGAAATTCTTAATAAAAGTGTGAAAGTACAGGGCGATTGCAGATATTAACAAGACTTCCCATTTATTTGGAGAGACAGAGTTAAAATATTTAGGAGTCAATATAACACCATCACTTGAGTTAATTTACCAACACAATTTCATTCCGTTACTGAATGATATTAAAACGGATCTAAACAAAATCGCATCCAGAGATCTACAGTATGTTAGGGAGACTAAATAGTTTTAAAATGTTAACCCTCCCCAAGATACTATATAAAATACAAATGTTACCGATTTCACTACCGGAAGCATATTTCAAAACAATAAAAAAAAGTTAAGTAGATTTTATATGGCGGAATAAAAAAACGCATATAAGCATGGCAATATTAACTAGAGATGAGGCACACAGTGGTCTGGGGGTACCAGACATCAACACATATTATATGGCCATTCACATGGCATGGTTGGTTGATTGGGTTAAAGAAAATGTGGGTTAAATTGGAAAGCAGCTCAAATAAATTGAGGTTAGGGAAGGAGATTTGGATTCCGGCACAATTTAGACAGTCAAAAAAGCACATGCACATGATTACACGGACATCAATGTTAATATGGGATAGGGTACACAAAAAGGAAAAATGGGGCTATAATTCCCCATTAATCCCACTATATGATACAAATTATTTTGTAAGTTAGTTCGGTAGTTGGATCAAAAAAATGGATGCAAAACTAAGGAATATACTAAGACAGTACAATTTGTACTTATCTATCAGGAACTAGGGGAAAAAAATGTTTGCGCTTAATATGTGGCGATATTTACAGCTGAAACATTTAGTGGAATCCCTCCCTTATCCGATTTAGGCCAGAGCGAAATTTGCTCCCACTAGAGCGTCTGTGTTCAGTGCCGAGTGGAAGGGGCCGGATCTCCCCGATCTATAAAATCTAAAAAATCTGGATTCACCTCTGTATATTAAAAAATGGGATGAGGAGCTGGTAACAGGTGAAGCTGAGAAAGATTTTGGAAAAATATTAACCACTTAAGACCCGGACCAAAATGCAGGTAAAGGACCTTGCCCCCTTTTTGCGATTCGGCACTGCGTCGTTTTAACTGACAATTGTGCGGTCCTGCAACGTGGCTCCCAAACAAAATTGGCGTCCTTTTTTCCCCACAAATAGAGCTTTCTTTTGGTGGTATTTGATCACCTCTGCGATTTTTATTTTTTGCGCTATAAACAAAAATAGAGCAACAATTTTGAAAAAAAATCAATATTTTTTGCTATAATAAATATCCCCCCAAAATATATAATTTTTTTTTCCTCAGTTTAGGCCGATACGTATTCTTCTACCTATTTTTGGTAAAAGAAATTGCAATAAGCGTTTATCGGTTGGTTTTTGTAAAATTTATAGGGCCAGATTCACGTAGTCCAGAGCATCTTTGCTCTGGAGTAACGCTTCTCATTTGCGTTGCGCTGCCGAAATTTTAGGAGCAAGTGCTGTCATTCACGAAGCACTTGGTCCTAAAGTTGCGGCAGCGCATCACAAATGAGCTGGCGGAATTCAAATGTAGCGGGTACGGGGCGTGTAGTATGCTAACTACGCGCGATCCCGCCGCCAACGTACTGCGCATGCGTCGAGTGTCAAAACATCCCCGTGCGCATGCTCCAAAATCTGTGAATGAACGTCAATGACGTCACATTCCCATTCATGACCGTTTTACGCAAGCGACGTTTTTTTTTTTTTTTTCCCGACGCGATGACGACGCCTATACCTAACATAGGATACTCCAACCCCATGTAGGTATATCTATGCGCCGCGTATCCCGTCCGGAAACGTCGTATCGTCATTGCGTCGCGCCGGATTTCGACCGTGAATTGCCGATTTCCGCTCATTAACATATTTTTTGAGCGTAAATCGGCGGGAACGCCCCCGGCGCCATTTTTAAGTTGAAGTAACGATGCGATGGCGAAACTCAGTTACGCTGCTCGCATCGGAACTTCAACCCGGCGTTTCTTGTTTTCTGGTTACAGAAAACAGAAACGCCGGCTCAAAGCCACAGTTAGGCTGGCGGATCACTCGATCCGCCAGCGTAACCTTTCCTGAATCTGGCCCATAGTGTTTACAAAATAAGGGATAGTTTTATTGCATTTTTTTTTATTTACTACTACTAATGGCGGCGATCAGCGATTTTTTTTTTTTGTGACTGCAACATTATGGCAGACACTTCGAACAATTTTGACACATTTTTGGGACAATTGTCATTTTCACAGCAAAAAAATGCATTTAAATTGCATTGTTTACTGTGAAAATGACAGTTGCAGTTTGGGAGTTAACCCCTACAGTGCCCCCTTCTGGTTATGTGTTCCCTGTGTGTTTACAACTGTAGAGGGTGTGGCTGTAGGTGTGACGTCATCGATCACGTCCCCCTATAACAGGGATGACGTGATCGTTGCTGCGGCCACAATGAAGCACGGGGAAGCCGTGTTTACACACAGCTCTCCCCGTTCTTCACTCCAGCGGCGATCGGGTCCGGGTCACGGAGCTTCGGACCGGGTCACGGAGCTTCGGACCGGGTCCCGGGAGTGCGCCGCGGGCGCACGCCCGTGACCCACGGCTGGGTACTGGAACCAACGTAAATATACGTGGATGTGCCCAGCCGTGCCATTCTGCCGACGTATATGTGCAGGAGGCGGTCCTTAAGAAAAAGATGGCGCATATAACATCTACCAATTGTGGGCTGATGGAAATGAATTTCAAATGTCTATCACGATGGTACATAACCTCAAAGGGAGAATTTTGTTGGAGGGGCTGTGTGGAACCCGGGAACCATGTCGCACCTTTGGTGGACGTGTACAAAAATTAAAATATACTGGCACAAAGTTATATCGGTAATCGAGGAAATCACAGGAATTAAAATACCTGCCGCCCCGTGGGTGTGCTTGTTTCATGGAACAAAAATGCGTATTAAACAGTATATGAGAACCTTGCTTCCCCCATATCCTAAATGCAGTGAAGTGTTTTATCCCCAGACAGTGGAAGGAACCTGAGAGCCCAACTGTGAGGAACTGGCTCTGTAAAATAACGGAAAATTGTATCATACTTACCAGTAATTTTCCTTTCCTGGTACCTATCCATGGTAGCATACCTGTGATAGAGCTCCGCCTCGACTCCTCCTTCAGGGCTAGTTAATAGCATAAATTAAAAGGCATAGCCCCTCCCCCAACATTCTCCGTAATATAGAATACCGAGGGTGGGAGCGTATGCTGCCATGGATGGGCACCAGGAAAGGAAAATTACTGGTAAGTATGATACAATTTTCAGTTTTTCTGGTGCCTCCATGGCAGCATACCTGTGATAAATAACTAGCTGACATGGGTGGGATAATGCGTAACAATAAATGTTTAATTAGAAGAGGACATGGCAGCCTGAACTGCCCTTCTTCCGAACTCAACAGTCGTGAGAGCTCCTGGACCAATATGGTAGTGTTTGAGGAACATATGGTGAGAAGACCAGGTGGCGGCCCTACGCACCGTCTCCAACAAACCATTAGTCCTTGCTGCCCAGGAAGCTGAGAATGAGCATTCACTCAGGATGGAGGATATTCTTCATACTGTAGGCCTTCTGGATTAATTTCACAACCCAAGCTGCCAGAGTGAAGTTCCGAGATTCTTCTGCCAGATGTAATGACTAGCAGGAAAGCCTTCTTTAGTGTCAGGTTCCATATTGCTACTTGTTCCACTGGAGCAAAGGGATGGTCAGATAGAACTCAAAGGACCAGGGACAGATCCCACTTAGGAAATGATCGTCTGACAGGAGGACGAATCTTCAATCTTCCTCTGAGGAAAGAGACTACCAAAGGATCCTCCGCCCATCTCTTATTTGTTGCGGCAGAGATTGCTGCTACCTTTACTTGGAGGGATCTGACAAAGCCCCAGATCAAGTCCTGTCTGAAGGAAACCTAGAATATTGGACGTAGAGGGAAGGATTGGATCAAATCCATCTCTGGTAGCAAATGTCCCAGATTTTTGAATATATGGAATAAGTTGCAGGCTCTGGCTTTTAGAAGGGTTGTTGGGACTCTTGGGGAACACCCTAGGGACTCGAACCTTCGCCTCTCAACCTCCAGATTCGAAGATTCAACTTCTGAGGGTTTGGATGAACTAGACTGCCCTGCGACAGAAGTTGAGGGATCCTGATTGGAGAGCTCACAGTGAGGCGCATGGCTAGAGGGAACCGGTTTTTTTTTTTGGCCAATACGGAAGTACTGCCACCACCTGGACTGACTCCCCGAGGAGCCTCAGGAGGAATTTTAATATTAATGGCCTGGGAGGAAAGGCATGTGCCGAGGTGAACCTCCAGGAGCATGACAGGGCATCCATTGCCTCGGCTTGTGGATGCGGCATCTAAGAGAAGAATCTGTCTAGCTTGGCATTTTTCAGGAGACAAACAATTTTACCTGAGGGGGATCCCAAATGCTGGCTATTTGTTTGACGACGAGGGGGTGGAGAGCCCACTCGTCCAGGAAGTTTCTGGACAATGTGTCTGCTTCTGTGTTCAACCTGCCTGGTAGATACATTGCTCTGGGGTCCAGGAGGTTCTTCTCTGCCCAGAGCGTGATCAGCGCCACCTCATTGAGGAACGACCTGCTGTGAGTGTCTCCTTGCTTCTGCAGATAAGCGACAGCTGCCATGTCGTCTAGGCATAGAAGTATTCTCTGGCCTTTGATTTGGGATGCCAAAGAAGTTAGTGCTAAGAAGGCTGCTCTAATCTCCAAGATGTTGGATACCACTCCCTGGGTAGAACATGACCATCTACCCTCTATTCTGGTTTCCCCGCAATGCGCTTCCCAGCCCTGACCGCTTGCATCGGACATAAATGTGATCCAAAAATGGGGACCCAGGTGATGAGGTTTGGAGAGGTTTTCTGGAACTGTCCACCAGTGAAGACTACTGTGCATTACTCCCGTTAGCAGTATCTTCTGAGATAACCGTTTCTTCCACTGCGCCAAGAAACCTGTCAAGAACTACCTCAGGTGCCAATGGGACCAAGGAACCATGGGTATACAGAAGACATGTGCAAATGAGGCTCAGGCATTCTAAAGCCGTCAGATATGGGATCCGGGTGACCTTGATCATTCTCTGGGTGACAATCCTTGCCTCTGGCGGTGGTAATGACACTGTCCCCTCCTGAGTGTTGAACATTGCACCCAGGTAGATCACCTGCTGTGTGGGTGCTAGTTGACTCTTTTCGGAATTTATTAGCCACCCTAGCTCATTTTAGGGTCTGTAGAAGTATTTCCGGTGACATACCAACTGATCAGGACTGCTTGCTGGGAGAAAGATGTCGTCCAAGTAGTGGTATATCCTCAAGCCCCTCTCCCGCAGGGGAACCAGAGCGGATATTAGTATCTTGGTGAACACCCTGGGAGAAGTGCACAGACCGAAAAAGGTAGGGCTTGAAACTGTATGTGGGTCCATCCCACTGCAAATCTCAGATATTTATGAATTGCAGGTAGAATTAGAGCGTGTTGGTAGGCATCCTGCCGATCGACTGAAATAATCCAATCTGATGGCTGGGACTGCCTGAATAATCGTCTGCAGAGACTCCATTCCGAAGCTTTTGGGGGCATATATATGGGCTGAGCCTCTGAAGGTCTGTCATATGTCCTCTTTGGGACCAAAAATAGGGTGGAGTAGAATCCTGCGAAGTGCCCTGCCAAGGGAACCAGAACAGCCGACCCCCTGAAGCTGGAATGACGTTAGGAAGTTTTACGGAGCTTGAGCCTTCGGCAGAGAGGATGGAACCTCTGTTCCTTTGAAAGAATACCGAGGTGGGGGTTGGGGATGAGAGAAATTCCAGAGGTGCCCCAATTGAATTGTTGACAGAACCCAGGGGTCCTGACAGCATGTGGCCCAGACGAAGAAGCTTAGCCTGGCTCCCATCGAGAGTGCCTGGGCTACTCTGGCGTCAAAGACTGCTTCTGCTTCTGCTCCTGTGGAGTGGGAAAGGTCCTTCATCCTCCTGTTCAAAAAAGAATGTCTGAGTACCTTTCCAAAGTCTTTGTTGTCTCTGGGCTGTCTTGACTGCCCAAAAAATCCCTTGAATTTGTCTGACGGAACCTAGAGGAACAGCCTTCTGTCCTTGGGAAGCATACCAGACTTCCCTCCTGACAGCCTGGAGATAGCTTTATCCGTTTTGTCTCTGAATAGTGTTTTTCCATTGAATGGGATTTTGCACCAATTTTGTTTGGAGGATAAGTCAGCCGTCCAATCTTTCAGCCAGAAGGCCCTCTTCACCATTACTGAATGCAACATGGATCTTGCAGAGCACCTGATCATATCAATGGCTGCTACCCTGACAGTCTGCCGAAAATCTAAGCTCTTCCAAGGCTTTAATTATATCCTCCTTGGGGACATCCTGACGCAAAGCCTTCTCAATATTATCTGTCCAAGATCTTATGGCATTTTGGAAAAAGACGCCAATTTTGTTTGGGAGCCACGTCGCACGACCGCGCAATTGTCGGTTAAAACAACGCAGTGCCGAATCGCAAAAAGGGGCAAGGTCCTTTACCTGCATTTTGGTCCGGGTCTTAAGTGGTTAAAGGAAGGGGAGAGACAAAACAATATATGCCTAAAAATAAAATGGAAACCACCAGCCTGGAAAGATGTGAGCTGATCCTTTTGCGACTTCACTGTATTCATCATGGATGTGATAGCAGACTTCGTTCCATGAAGGAAACACTGCGAGATGACCCTACCAGATCCACAGAGGGGTTCCCCGCCGCCTTAGCGCTTTGAGCGGCCCAAGATGAGGACTTTGCACGTGAAAGGCTAAACCTGGCGGATGCTGCCGACTGCAGCGTTATGGACATACTGCTACTTTTCACCAGCACAAGAAGGTATGAGGGAAGACAAGAGAATGTTGGGGGAGGGGCTATGCCTTTTAATTTATGCTATTCACTAGCCCTGAAGGAGGAGTCGAGGCGGAGCTCTATCACAGGTATGCTGCCACGGAGGCACCAGGAAAAATATTTATTACACTGAACAGCTTAGGTTTATGGGGGAGGAAGAAGGGGAATTTAAACTGAAATGGCAGGATTGGGTTAAATATAAGCCATGTGATGGACGTTCGGAGAGAGGTGGGTAGGTAGAAGGGGGGAGCGGTTTGGGGGGCGGGTTTGGGTGGCGGAATTCTTTATAATCTGGTAATTCTAGCACTTTTTGTATTCTTATTCCGAGGTCGGAATAGGCTCCTTATATCTATACACATGCACATAATAAACAAAGCTACAAAGCAATTTCTTACTATGATGTGAACTAGGATGGAGACAGCGAATGAACGCGCAAAATTGATTAAGTCTCCTGATATAGTCCTCTGAGGTGAAAAAAAAAATATTTATTAAATAAAAAAGTAAGATATTTTTTTTTTCCAAATTTTCGCTCCTTTTTGTTTATAGCACAAAAAATAAAAACTGCAGAGGTGATCAAATACCAAAAGCTCTATTTGTGGGGGAAAAAAAGGGCGTCAATTTTTGTTTGGGCGCCACGTCGCACGACCGCGCAATTGTCATTCAAAGTGCGACAGCGCTGAAAACTAAAAATTGGTCTGGGCAGAAAGGGGGTGAAAATACCCTGTATGGAAGTGGTTAAGTCAGTGTACTATATACTGGGCACAGTGTGCAGCTATACCTCATTGCAGACAATTCCTGTTATCTTCCTAACATACTACAAACAGGCAGTTGATTCAGGTAGCTGCAGTATAATCTGTGTTTAGCAAACCGGAGCAGACCCGTTTCTTCCCCCTTCCAGTGCCGATGTGGCGCGGTTCCCCCTGGAGCGGGTAAGTGGTTTCGTCCATTTCAAGCTCCTTGCTGCAGTTTGAGGTGGGGGTCGGAGACGCCGATGCGTCATTTCCGGCGGAATCGCGTCATCACTGTGCGCCGAGACTTGCGGTTCCGGGTCTCCAGGGCGCAAGGAGCAATGAGAAAGCCCACGCTGGGCCTACTAATCCCCAACCTGCATCCAGCAATACCGGACTAGCGGCGGGATGCGGAGTGAAAAGGGGGGGGCCATGGAGGCGAATCCCCAGAACACTTCGCGGACATAGGCACCAGCCTGAACCAGGTAGGCTGCTGGGCAAGCCCTGTACTGGTTATTTATGTATGCTGGTAGTGGTGGCTGGGACTAGTTACCACATGGTGGATGCACTGTCCTGGGAATAGCAGCAGTGGTGGTTTACAGCAGGTGCCTTTTAGAGGGTCAAAGGACTAAGTTCATCTATCTCTTTTGGCTGAGGAGGCTTCAGGGGAAGACAGAGTCCCTAATTGTGTATCCTCGGGCTCTAACAAAGCCTGATGCAGCAATGTATTGCGGGCTTTTTGAAATCTGAGGCAGACTCTCCTTTAGGCAAAGGTCCTAAGCTCACTAAAAGATAAGTTGGCATCAACCTTTAAATCCTTTAGGCTGAATCTATCTGCTTCCACCAGTAGCGCAGCTGCAATTTCCCTTTCACTAAGCCCCACAATACCCAGCTCCGGGGAGCCCCGTAAAGTCAGGGAGCATAGCCCCATGTTAGTTAGACCTGAATCTTCTGACTCAGACCCAGTCCAGGAGGAGGATCAGGCCGCAGCTAATAGTCGCAAAACATAAACTGTCTATTGAGGAAGTAGACAAGTTGTTGAGCGCTATCCATGATATGCTGGAAATTGGGGGAGGACAAAGCTCAATTATCCAGGCATGACAAGAGGTATACAGCCCTGGGTAAAAAGGCCAGAGTGTTCCCTATACATGGCGTACTCTCTGATCTGGTTCGCAAGCAATGGGCTGAGCCAGGTAAAAAGCTTTCTTTCCAAATTCTCTCAAGGAGGTTTCCCTTTAATGAGAACCCAGAGAAAGTCTGGAATAATAATCCAAAACTTGATGCCCCTCTGTCCAAAGTATCGAAGCAGTCGGACCTGGCCTTCGAGGATATGGGACATTTAAAGGACCCAAGGGACAATAGTCTTGGAAAGGGCCTGGGGATACTTCAATGCCAGGATTGAAGCCAGCCTTAGCCACTTCCTGTGCAGCTAGAAGTTTGGAGCTCTGGTTGTCACAGTTACAAGAACACTTACAGGCAGGCATTCCTAGAGAGGAGCTCCTGAAAGCATCTCCAAATGCTTTTCAAGGCGACTACCGTCATCTCGGACGCTTCAACTGACACTGTTAAAGTTGCAGCTAAATTGGTCGCAGCCAGAAGGTCTGTCTGGACGAAAGGGTGGGCAGGTGACACAGCGTCCAACACACGTTTTGTGCTGCACCCCCTTTACTGGAGATTAGTCTTTGGGCCTGAAATGGACACCGCCTGGGGAACCCTCATAAACAGAGGCTTTCACAGGGAAAAGAAAAAGGGGGCATACTTTTAACCGCCCCAATCTGGACCCCAAGCCCCAGTGACATCAGGTCCCTGGGGGAGGAAGACTAAAGAACTTTTTTCCCACAATGGGAAAAGATAACATCAAACAAATTTGTTCTAAACATAATCAAAAGAGGTTATGCGCTTGAATTCCACAGCGAACCACCATCCAAGTTCTGATGACAAAACTCTGTTCATTCAGAAAGGGTCAGGGCTTTACCTATATTAATAGGGAGAATGGTGGATCAAGAATCTGCTTCAAAAAGGATTTGGGCTACCCTTGATTTAAAGGGATGCTTATCTGCATACCCCAATAAGGAAGGAATGCCAGAAATGTCTTCCTAGGGAGATTCAGACTCAAATGTATCATTTTCAGGGCAGAGCCCTGCCTTTCGGTCTGTCGTCTCCAAGATTTCTTTCCAAGGTTCTTGGAGAGGCATTGGTTCCGTTGTGACTTCAGTTGGTCTCAATCATAGCATATCTAGACGACTTACTGCTCACAACCCACTCAGAAACAACTGTCAGGACTTAAAAAAACTCATCCTGAGGCTCTGGAGTGGATCGTCAGTTTGGAAAAATCCAAAGCAAACTCCAACACAGAATATTCTGTACTTCGGTTACAAGATCCTATCTGTAGAACAAAAGGTAGTCTTGCTGGAGGAAAAGATATCGAATCTGAAACGGAGGTAGTCTTTTCTTCAAACCAACCCCAATTGTACAGTGAGGTCAGGTCGGCGCTTGGTCTGATGACTGCAGCCATCCCTAGGTGCAATGGGTCAGGTTCCACCAGAGTGTCGTGCAAAGGTTTCTTTCGGAACAGGTGAAAGACAAAGGTCTAGAGGAATACGTATCGATTCCCACCAAAGCAAAACGTTCCTTCTGGTGGTGGAAGGAAAAAGATGCCTATCACATCCACTCTGTCCACGGATAAGAGCAATTGGGGAGGTTGACAGACCAACCTAGCTCATCTCAGCCCATACTGGGTACAAGGCAGGTGGGCAATAGAAAGTTCTCTTCCAATTGGAAGATGTTAATAGCCATCCTAAGAGCTCTACTAGCATTTCAGGACAAGCTACAAGGTCACTATTGGTTGGTGGATCGCCTTCAAGTCCGCTCAGACATGATGATGGCGGTAGCTTATGTAAACAAATAGAAATACCAGAAGTCCTCGTCTAAATGTTGGTAGCAAAACATATGTTCCAGGGAGCAGAACAGCACTGCAGACTTCTTTAATCGACAACTAGATTCGAATCAAGAATAGTCCCTGCATAAGGAAGTTTTCAGCCTCATAACGGCTCACTGAAATAGACTTATTTGCAAACAGAGAGAATGCAAAAGTCAACAGTTTCTGCTCACTATGCAAAGAGATCAATCCTTAGAGATAGATGCCTTACAGATACCCTGGACCTTCAGTCTGGTCTATGTGATACCACCGCTTCATCTCATTTCGAGAGTCCTTTTTTTTGGCCAAGTTTCTTGCAAAAGAAACCTGTTTAATATTAGTGGCACCTTTTTTGGCCCAAGAGACATTGGTTCACAATGTTTGAGGTTGACAGACCAACCTCTGATGCTTCCCTGCAGACAAGACCTTTGTCACACGGACCCCTATTGCATCCTCAAGTACCCATGCTGATCGCAGCATGATTTCTGAAGAAGAAATTTGGAAGGATAAGGGGTTATCAGAGAAAGTGTTTCAAACCCTGATTCAGAGTCAAAAACCAGTTACTCGAGCTATCTACACTAAAATACAAATATCTTGTAGTTTCTACAAGATGGGGTAGACAAAGGGTTAACCCTGAGTACTAATAAGGTACAGATGGCGGCGCTAAGTGTATACTTAAGATAGACGTTTGCAGGAAGATCCTCTTATTTCCAGGTTCTGTAAAGCAATCACTAGACAGAAATCAACGAAGGTCAAAGTAAATCCAACTTGGGACTTGTCTGTCGTCCTCAAAGCTTTCTTGGGAACTCCATTTGAATCTGAGGCCTTTTTAAAAATACTTTCAAGACGGTACTCCTTGTGACAGTCACTTCAGACTGCAGGGTCAGTGAAATGCAAGACCTCTCCATTAGAGAGTCCTTCCTTTAAATCCTTAATGACAAGGTCATCTTAAAAACAGACCCTGGGTTTTTGCCTAAGGTGGCATCAAAATTCTATAGGTCTCAAGACATTGTTCTCCCTTCATTCTGCCAGGACGCCTTGAACGAAAAAGAAAGGCAATTTCATGTATTAGATGTGAGGAGGTGTATCTTAGAATACCTAGATGCAACCAAATCTTTTAGAATTGCAGATTCTTTGTGTTCTTTTCTGGACCGTGTAAGCGACAAAGAGCTTTTAAGGTCGCTATAGCTAGGTGGATCAGGCTAGCTTTAACAGAACGTTATACAATACTAAATAAAGATCCTCCTGGGGGTGTTAAAGCCCACTCCACGTGGGCACTCTCGGCATCCT